>JADDOH010006289.1:0-20079 GCA_016648135.1 Agrypnia vestita | reverse complement strand
ATTTTATTTGAATCGAATTATTATTTTCTGTATAGAATTTAAAAAACATAATATTAATAATTCTGGAATAATTTTCAAATTTATACCTATAAAACTCAATGCCTGTCTGTCTGTCTGTCTGTTCTCTATACAAATCCACACTATTTGTCCGATTCGATTCAAATTTTGCATACTTATGCTTTGGGACCCGGCGGGTAACACAGGCAACATTTCCCCCTATTCTCGTACCCCTTTCCCTCCCCCTGACATATTTTCGATGCAAATCTGTACCGTTTGACCGATCGGACTCAAAATTAGAAAACTTATTTTTTAGGGCTCAGCGGGTAACATAGGCGGTATTTCCTCCCTATTTTCATACTCCTTCCCCTCTCCCTGACATATTTTCGATGCAAATCTGTCCCGTTTGATCGATCGGTCTCAAAATTTGGAAACATATTCTTTAGGACTCAGCGGGTAACAAAGACGATATTTCCCTCTATTTTCATACCCCTTCCCCTCCCCTGACATCATTTCTTGCCCCCCCACAGCGGCTATATCATCGGCCCATCTCTTTTAAGGTCTTCCGGTGTCTCTTTTATTCTCCCAAGGTCTCCATTTCAGAACTCTGGGAGGCCATGTTGTAGCATCCTGCCTTACAACGTGTTCTGCCCATTTCCATTTTAGCTTCGCTACACGATCCATGATATCCACTACTCTAGTTCTGCGCCTAATTTCGTCATTTCTAATTCTATCTCTTAGGCTTACTCCATGCATGGATCTCTCCATGAATCGTTGCGTGCATTTGAGCATTTCTACACTCTTATTTCTAAGGGCCATAGTCACCACTTTATACGTCATCACTGGCAGTATGCATGATTCAAATGCTTTTCTTTTTAGGCTAATTGGGATCTCTTTGTTCTCGAAGATATGTTTGAGTTTGCCAAAAGCAGCCCAGCTCATTCCTATTCGTCTTGGCAATTCTGCTGTTTGCTTGTCTTTCATTATTCAATTTATATTAATCCTTATTATATGGGAGAAATCATTTGGTTTCGATAGTATAATATAAAAATACTTCTAACTGATGTCAAATTTGGCATAAAAACACGTTTGATAGTGAATTTTTATGAAAAAGGAAATCGCCCGAGAAGAAACGTCCGCCCCTCCCGACGGCACACGAAATGTTATTTTAAAACTGCATCATTTGTTGACATATTTAATACTTTCAATTTTTTATTTTTACATATTAATTTTAATTTTAAAAAAACTAACTTTTACATAAATAACTTTACATAAAGCTTGAAGTCTCAAAATGCAGGAGTAAATAAAATATATAATTTTAAAATCATCTGCGCATGAAAAAAAAGCATTTGAAAATCATCAAAAAACGTAAAAATTTCTTGCAAATTTAAAAAAATATATTCTAGGTACTATAAAAATACAGTTTATTCATCATGATGCTATCTTTAAACTCACAAGAAAACATATTCTGCATACATATAAATATTCAGTAAAAATTAATCTCGCTCAAAACACTAAAAACGATTTTTATGGCCGCGGCCTGTCGATTAATGCTTATATTTTCTTAATTATTTTAAATAATGTTCAGTTTATTACTTTTATATAAGAGCAAAAGTTCTATCTAAGTTATCACCCTAAAAAAATTGCGGTCTAGCATATACATTGTGATATAAACGTATAATAAAAACCCTAATTTTCGTAAAAATTAAAAAAAACGCCGAAATATACATTTGCAGCGAGTGTGCCGCTTTAAGCTTATTCAGACAGTGGCAAGTAGATCTTGTGTTAGAAATAATTAGGTATTCACATCGTGATTTGATATTACAAAAGATGTTTACAGGGATGTGTAATGACACCTTGACTTTTGTGAATTAAAGTCATATGTGGAAAAAGTTTGTTCAATAGAATGAGGAAGTAAAATATTTGACACTGACAGTGTAGTGTTGCAGATATAATAAATAATTTAGAGATGTAATGTTGTGTTTTGCTATAACTTTGTGGTTATTCATTATGAATATAATTAAACTAATTAACTTTGTTTACACCACCAAAATTTATTTGGTAAAACCAACCGGCTTCGGAAACGATGTTCCTTCGTCAGGGTATATACTTAATACTAATTGAACTTTACAAAATTATGAACAATCATACTTCAGTGATAAGTGTCCAAATGGGGGTAAATAGTGGGGGGTGCGAAAGAAACAGGTGATAGGGTGAGGATCTATTAACAATCAAAAAAATTTAACTTACAGTCCTATTTTGAATATGTTTCCCTTCACTCTATCACCTGTTTCTTTCGCACCCCCCACTATTTACCCCTATTTGGACACTTAACACTGAAGTATGATTGTTTATAATTGTTTAAAGTTCATTTTGTATTAAGTATACCCTGACGAAGGAACGTCGTTTCCAAAACCGGTTGGTTTTACCAAATAAATTTAAGTGGTATAAACAAAGTCAATTAGTTTAATTATAATTTAGAGATGATTTGGTCATGTGGAACGGATGAGCGAGGAAAGGATGGTAACAGGAACAGAGAGCTTCAGTGAAAGACTTGGCATGGTCACATTAAATTACATGCATGAGAATATGTATAAAAGTGAACGATAGATATTTTAAAAAATAATTTTTACAAAATCTTGAAAAATCACTCATTTTACTGAATAACGTTTATTTAAACACATCACGTATCATTAATTCTTCATTTACAAGTTACTTATCGATTTTCTATCCTCAAACTCTCGATTTATGATAACGAAACACAAATAATAGATGTTGTAAATGAAATATTATACATCTTAATCATAAGCACAAGGCCAGACAAAACCAAACTTTATTACAACCTTCGGGGTTTATTCTTGTGCTCTCCTGGTAAAGGCGTTGAAAAATGGTTATTTAACTTTCGTTAATTAACGGCAACCCTCGTCCGTTAACGGATGATTTCGTTATACAACCGTTTAACGGGCCGCTGGTTAAGTATTGCTCTCACGGCTGATTAAGAAAACGAGCATTTGTATCCCCGTTGTAGACGATTTACAGGCCACCGTGTATAAGAACATGAGTAATTACTATGTTTAATTAATGTATTTAGAGAAATGCTATAATTGTACATTTTACATTTGTTCATTTTCATTTATTGGTTGACTTTATTTTACAGTTAAATAAATTAGAAATGATAAAAAGTGCAAATCTAAAATTAAATATCATCCATTCCTACCTAACCAAATTCTTTTTGCAAATAGTTACCTTTTTAATTAATTAATTAAATATATTACAGCTGTCTCACAGAGACGAAAGTGTGTTTTTTTTATGGGAAAGTAGGTATAGAAGTCTTTTGGGTGTACATAGGACTTATGACTTATCGTATGGTTGGCTTAAGTGATCACTTTACACAATGTAACATTCGCCATTTCCATCCATGATAGAATATTCATCTACCTTTTTAATTTTTTACACGTCAGTCCTTAATAAATTATTCAACTACCATCAATTTATTCTTTTCATTTTGTCAATGTCTCTGTTTCTAATTTTAATTTTCAGTAGACGTTGTATCTTGATGAAGGTACTATTGGCCCCGAAGTTTGTTAATAATTCAATAAAGATATAAAGAATAATAAATTATACAAAGTTTTTTCTTTGTTTTTCTAAAGTAGATAATTGTTGCATAAAATTCCCATTGCACTATGTTATGATAATATTTCAATTTCTTTTACTCTCGATCGCTGCATCCTTTTGCCCGCAAATGGAGTGTGAATATATATGTGTAGGTATATGAACTATAACACAAATTGTTGGGAATGAAAATATTTACTTTCAGATATCCTGGATACATTTACCTCCGACAACCGGAGGGTCGCCTCCCTAATCGGAGTGGAGGGAGGGCACAGTATTGGGAATTCCCTCGGAGTTCTGAGGATGTATTACGAGCTGGGGGTTAGATATCTCTCCCTGACGCATAACTGTAACACACCATGGTGAGTTATACATTTTTTTGTTTCCTTTATGTCACAAAAATGCGGGGTTTTCGTATTCATCCCACCGCGAAAATGCCGCACTCTGTCTCAGTGTATGGAAATCTCCATGAGAAACCCCGTGGACAAGTGTATTTATATATTTTTATTTGTTTAGAAATATAACACGTAAAAGTTAGTGATAATCGTAACGAATATGTTAACTTACATCCCAGCATATTTCACATATAAATAATTTTAAAACATACATAATAACAACAAAAAAAATAAAAAATGATACACAAGAGTCGTAACAGTAGTTAATAAAATATATTAAAATAATAAAAACATAATGAAATAAGCGACAATACTAAATAAAAACACATTAAGGTACTGATAGTATATTATAGCGTGGTAAGGGCCATTACTACAATTTTCATATGTTTTATTTCATTTTTAATTTCTATACCTCAAAAATAAAAAAACACCCTATACAAATTCAACTTTAGATCAAAGAGTGAAATAGTTAGAAAGTTAAATATGCCAGTATTAACTCATTTTAAATATATACTAATCATCATTCCTATTTAATTTAATTTTTTGTCCATCATTTCTCGTCCAGCCATAAATGTGCTGCCTACTGATTTCTAAAAATTATTTTCAGGGCCGATTCCGCAACCGACACGGAGGTTTTGTACGGTTTGAGTGATTTCGGTGAGGTAAGTGTATTGCAGACATAAAATTTTACCCCATTTTTTTTTAATTAACTGCTAAGGAAACTTAAAATCAATAAACTTCCCCAACAATGCAGGTCTTTACTATTTATTAGAAAAGGAAAAGTTGCATAATAAATTAAGCTAGGGCTTTAGAATAAACACCTAAAATATGTTCTCTGGCTTTTTTTTTGGGAAATAACTTTATTGTTTTTATACATCTGTACAACTATTTGTGTGACAAGTTATTTGTTATTCGAGTTTTATTATTTTTTGCTATATGTTCATTGTTACGCTATACACATCCATGTTACAAAATCTATTTGTGAACTTATTTTTTTTTACTCTAATGAGACTGGAAATAGTACAGATATTTATCATTTCTACTATCGACGAAAACAGAACAAGATTGACTGACATGTTTTATTTAACTTTAACTTAAGTGTACCTAAATTATATTACTCTTACCTCGTTAACTTTCATAATCTTCAAACTTGGATCTTGAAGACGTATAAACATCTTTCAACAAGATTTTCCTCCTATATCTGATTTATCTTATCATGGTCGGTGATACCTGGGTAATGCCTACAACACTCGCTTCATACTTTTTTCTTTATCTCTATGTCATTCATTCGTTCCACATACCTTAACAATCCCAGCGATCCTTTATATTTAGTTTCCTTTACTCTACCTTTACTCTATCATTAAAAAATGTTGTTTTATTGAACCTTAATTATCCAAAAAATGCGAACACGGAATACGTGTCACATCAATATTCTTACTATTTTCAAACTAATCTAAACGCTTGTGCTATGAAAATAGGACTAATTTGCTGATCTAGAGTAAAGTTTGAACCCCCCAACCTTAGGATTACGAGGCAAAAGTCCTAACTACAAGACCAACAAGCTACTCAAATCTAAAAATTATCTTTTAACTGTCTATAAATGTGCCATGGTGGTCTTTACAGACATAAAAAAAAATGATTATCTATCAGACCGAATGTTATCCTCTTTTACGGGAGATTATCGACCATCAGAGAACTGAATACGGACGCCCACAGGGCTCAGTTCCTGGACCACCCTGTTCTATGATCTCCTGCTGCTGCCGCTGCCTACTGGCTGCATCACTTGCATCACAGCATTGCGTTCGCGGACAACGTGCTTTTGCTGGTGTCTGGCAGGAGTCGGTCTGAATTAGAGCGCAGATCAAACACATCACACTTACTAATCAATGAGAAATGTTTCGCAATAGACTGACTCGTAAATGACCGTAGCCTTGATGATGAAGGGAAGATTGAACAGGGAGAAGTATCCAGTGTTCGTATGGGCGATTTGCGGGTTAAATTTGACCAAACCCCGAGATACTTGGGGGTGATAATGGCCATATCAGGTTCCTTCTTGGCTCATGTCAAGGCTGTGTCATAACGAGCACCAAATTTCTTTGGTGCGCTGAGAAGAATGTTCACGGCGGAATGAGGTACTATGGTTGAGGAAATGTCTGGAGGTGCTGCATCATGACCGTTCCTTTAAGCAATCCGGCGCGACAACGTTGAAAGACCAGTGCAAAAGGCTTAGAAGCGAGACTGTAAGAGTCTGGTAGGAGAGATGAGATGCAACGGCGCACGGGAGGTGGACCTGCTCCTTCCTTCCCTCTTTTTAAGTTCGAGACAGAGGAGAAGGCGGTCTTCCGGTATTGGACCAGTTCAGAAGCAAACTGTTTGACTTGGGACTTGCTAGTGACCCGTGGTTTATATGAAGTCGCATAAGGCAGACACCAGAGCACCTTGTGAAAGAATGCCTCATTCCAAACGATAGTCGGGAGGATCTTATAGGGGAGATAGATGGAGTTTCCTTGGAAAACGCTGTCCTTCTCAGAAATGAAACAACTTATCGTGCTTCTGATCTTTTATTCGAACGTGGGTCTCCCGCTGGAAAATCCTACGGGGCCTCCCCGCGGAATGTAACTGTTGTGCGCTGGTTTTCCTTAAACCAGCTATTTTCATTTCAATCCAGTTCACATGTTTTTTTATCCTTAATTAAACTTGATCTCTACCGTGGTTTATATCTGCCGGCAGTGATTTTCCGGACTGGCGAGTCCTCTTTTCCTTTGTGTTAAACAACTTTATTTTTATTTTCCCTCGGAGGAGTATTTTATTTTGTTTAATTGTCCCTACGGTGAAACTTTGTGCTTATATTCATTTCGTATAGGTACTTGGCTTTGTCTTCGCCTCAATTTTTGTTTTCTTTTTTAACATTTTTTTCGCAACATGAAGGATAAACTTCAAGTATATCAAAATTAATTAAAAATACCTCACCACCCTCGAAATACTTACTGCCCTAAAAATCACCAAAGTTTTGCATCTTATATTTTATCAAAATTAAGAAACTTGATTCTGGTTAAATCTTTCCCTTTCGCGCAACTTTAACCGTATTTTTGCTTATATTCTATTTTAAGTCTTAAAACATACTTTGACATAGATAATCTGAATAAACAAAGGTAACACAATTTCCTTTTCATAATTAACGCATCAAATACACAATATAATATTTTTATAAGTCCTCATTTTTTACACATTGTTGTCCTGTAGTTTCAAGTATTTAAAAATAATAAATCAAGATCAATAAGTTATTTTTCAAGTAGGTACCAAATAATATTAATTTTAAAAAATAATACGCTTTCTTTTAAAACTCTATTGATTTTCTTTTCCAATTTAAAAATTAATTTTTTATGATATATTATAGATATCTCATAAAGACGAAATTATATTTTTTATGGGAAAGTAGGTATGGAAGTCTTTCAGTGTTCATAAGGCTTACGACCTATCGTACGGCTGGCTTAAGTGATCACTTTACATAATGTAACGTTCACCATTTCCACTCATGATAGAATACTACATCTATAAAATATTTGGAAATTGTATATATTTAAGTTTTACAATCCGTTTCATATGTATGTTGTAATTATCATTAGCGCGACCGTCATACGAAGCTTTTTCATTCCCCTTAATTAACCACAGATGTCAGTAATGAGATATTTATTTTTGATTAGAATTTTTTAAAGCAATATCCTTTAGATTTCCCTGGGACAAAACTTTAGACAAACTCAAAATATTCTGAAATTATTTTTCATTTTTCAATTTTTGTATATAAAAAAAATACGTATTAAAACCAAATTTCATTGCTCAATGTGTAAAAAACGTACGAACTACATTCTGAAAATTCCGCCAACAACTTATTTTTTGCCGAAAAGCACTTCCAGTAAGCCCTGAGATCGCTTTGAAGAAATAATTTATGCCTCTCCATGATTTTTTCTTTTTACCTATTCGAGGGGGTTTCTGCTACTAGTGGAATAATATTCCTCGGGTGAGATTCACTCTTGTAGGGAAGTGTCAGCTTTAGAAAAAGCGACGCCAATTACTATCGTCAAATATCGACGACAGAATTTGTTGACATCACTTTATTGATGTCTTTACTCAAAGTTTATTGATTCATGGGACTGTTGTCACGGGATTGTCATGGGATTCCAATTGACGGAGATTTTCTTTGTTTTGATAATATTTGATATGAAATACGAAAACTAAAGAAATAGATTTTAATTGACACGTTATATTTTATTTTTCATTTTCATGCTTAAGTGAACTCACTGCTCGCTCTATTTAGAGAATGCTACACATGACTGAAGAATAGCGTGAGAGAATAAATGCTAGGCAAAGAATGAGGGCGGAAAGAAAAAACTATCAAGCAAAAAAAGTATTCAATAAAAACCAAGTTTTTGCAATACTCCCTTTCTCATTTTCGGGATTCGTGTCTACCATATGCGTCGGAATGTCCATACAACTTACTGAATTGTAAGAAAAAACCATTAAAAATTTGAAAAATCCAAAATTATACTATAAATATTATTTTTTTAACGAAAATTTGATAGATCTCTTTGATCGTCGCCACGAGTCTGCTTGCAAAAGTTTCAGCTGGATTGGATAACGGGTAAAGGGTTAAAAATCGATCCAAAGTTTTTTCTTTCGTCAAGCAAGAAGACGCTACGAGTTAAAAGAAAGGGAGTAGTAATGTCAAATTGACAGCTGATTACTGAAAAGCCAAAAACCAAAAGAATGTTAATTTTAAAATCTTTACCAATTTTATTTAGCGTATTTTAGCTAACACTTATTAAATATTTAGTGCTGTAACAAGTTCTGACATTAGAGTAAGTACAATTTACGGTATTCTATCTTTGATATACCTATCCTAGATGCTGACTTATTAGATTATTATTATATTAGACATTTATTAGAAATTAAAATTATTAACAGAAGGCAACAAAACATCGTTTTAGACTTCAAAAATGGCAATAATTGATCGCGATCTAAAAAATATCTGCTGTAGGACTTTCTCACAAATTCACATAAAGCTCTAGAAAGAAAATAGATAGAATTGCCGATTCGCAAATGAAATTCTTGATAAGACGTTAAGACATCTTCCATTCTTTCCGTGAAAACATCTTTAAAATTGGTGCCGGATGTGGAGAGACAATTGCACCCAAAGGAGCAAGACTTTCTGCCGAAGTAATTTCAAAATTCAATATTCTCTGCTAAAAACAGAGTTAGCTTCGCTGTCTTGGTTTCATTTTAAAAAAGAATAATGATTTTTTTGTCAGTGATACTGGCGAAGTGTACACGCGCAAAATTAACACGATTTCGACTTTCCAGTTTCGACAAGTGTCCATAAACGGGAACATATCTCAGAGACCAATAATCCCTTGCGAGTGAACTAAAATTTATGTGTTATAATTCATTCTGGTCTCCAAGTATAGTATATCTCAAAAACTTAAAAAAGTAACCCATAAAAACCAAGTTTTTATTATACTCCCTTTCCCATTTACTAGTTGAAACATTTTTTTTTCGCTTAACCTACGCGTTGGGCTTCGGTCGGGCGACGCCGACGCTACGAAAGGGAGTAATAAACAATTTCCAATAATCCAAAACTACACTTTAATCAGGTTTCGCGTCTACCAGACGAGTTGAAATATTTTTATACAACTTAATAAGTTTTATGAAAAAACCATTCAAAATTTGAAAAATCCAAAAATTTATTAATTTTTTCTTGATCGTCGCCACGAGTCTGCTTGCAAAGTTTCAGCTCGATTGGATCACGGGAAAGGGGAAAGGGTTTAAAATGGATCCAAAGTTTTTTCGTCAGACAAGAAGACAAACAGACGCCACGAGTATAAAGGGAGTAAAAAGATACGAGCCTGTAAATTTGAAAAACTTTGAAAATTTTCTTATTTTTTTTAAATGTCGCGATACATGAGGGAAAAGTACAACCAAGATAACAAAAATTGGACACGAATGCATAGAGCACAAAATTTAAAATAGACTGACACCAAAACACCGGGTTTGTACCCAAAATCAATGCCCAGCACTGACTTTTATACTGTTTAGAGAAATCTTTGGCAAAATAGACCCAACACTGACACTGCCTATTTCGCCGAAGATATCGCTAAATAAATAAGCCTATCCAATTAGCAACTTGTTTAATTACATAATGTATACACATTTAATTACATAATATTACACAGTTTAATTACATAAAGTACAATAAATAAATAATAACGATTCATCAATCCGTCATCTATGTTTAGTTTCCATTTATTACTTGCTCTGAATGCTCTAATCTTAAACTTAAAACAATACAATAACATTGTAATATTGTTTTATTTTAGCACTTTTTACTTAAAAGAATATTTAACTATTCGCAGGGTGTCAAATTTATCAAATTACACATGGCTACATTTTATTACTATTATTATAATATTTATGTATAAAATTAATTGGTGAAAAATAATAATATTTAAAACAATATTGATATAAGACTCGTTGCCGTATATACTTAAAACAATTCATTAAAAAATCTAACTTCAAACAAATTCACAAACTGTAATCTTTACGGCCAATCCGATCCGAATTAAAATAAGCTATTTAAATCTTCGTTGATATATGAGAAATAATATTTTATTCCCAAGTTAAGATTTCATCCTTACGTCGTTTATTATTTTCTTTATATTGCATAACAATATTGCTGAATTTACATCCTCGTGTTCGCTTCACATTCTACGCTGTAGAAGTCTTTGAATCTTATGAATGCACATACTCGAAGTACCCCTTCTTTGTTGGTCGTCTAAATAGAAATAAAATACATACCGTAAGTGTACTGTATGTATGAGAGTTTGAAGTCGAGTACTCCACATACAATGTTATACCTCGCAGGAAGTTCATACTGTGTAAATAAATTACAAAATTATTTTTATTTACATGAAAATAAACAAGTTTACGTTTTAGTTTTTACTCCGTTTATTCCGCCGGTATTTTTTATTTATTTGTTTTGATTTTGCACTTTTATTATAAAAGTTATATAATTTTTAAATCATTTATATTAACGTCAACGCCGGTCTTGATTGATTTCTTGGGAAAACATCTTGGGAGTGAAAATTAACACACTTTTCGTTATCCAATCTAGCTGAAAATTTGCACATCGACTTGATATCGATGATAATGCATGATTACATTACAATTACAATTCTGGTCACACATATACACACACACACACACAAAATTCATAATTATCTCACATATTCAGGTATCTTCTTTCTGGTACTTATCTAAGATCATTTAAATTATGGACACTAGAATTTTTCTCAATCAACAACAAAAAAGGCTGGTTATTTTATATGATGATTTTGTTCATTTTGAATATAAAATTATGACTTTAAAATGGATATCTACTACATATTATCTATTAGTTAAACATAATAGGACATTAATACAACAAAGTGTTGGAGTGGCATGAAAATTTTGACATGTTTCAGTGAGTTTAATTTTTTAGTTCATCCAGTGTAATCAAATTCTAAACAAGCTGAAACCGAGACTTTGTTTAAGAAAACTATTTTATGGGTAATTTTTTTTTTAATAATATGATCAAATAACTACAGGAATGATAATATGAAATTTATTTTAAAAAAATAGTATTGATTTTACAAAATATACTTATTACAGTTAAAAAATAAATGATCGTATAAATCTTCAAATTTTTTAAAACTAAACCACACTATCACGACTTGAAATCCCGACTATCTGATTCATTCAGTATAAGATTGAATTCAATTACAGCGTACTCAAAATTAAAATTCAAAATCGTTTTGATGTTCATTTTAATATTCATTTTAATTTAGTAAAAACTGTTAATACCACAAAAAGGTAATTTATTCTCACGGGGATTGTGGAAAATGTGATTCTGTTGACTAACTTGCAAAGCAAACCATAAAATGTTATATCTGCATATTTATTTATCTTTCGAATTAAGTATTCAAATATTTCGCAAGTAATGTAAATACATTGCTTCCGCTTTTGCGCCTTATTTATACAGCAATTTTAATTTAGTTTTATATCAGGTTCGAAATGAAAAACAATCCTAAATATGTGTTTAATAATCATATTAATTTTCATAAATTTTGAAAACCTCCCTTCCAACTTGAATGTACGTCTAACGCAAGATAAAAAATTAGCATATTTAATTGATTATCGCTAAAATAATAATTAATTAAACATTTCAAAAATATCAGTACCCTCAAGACACTTTATTTCTCATACGTTCGTAGTATTTTAGAATATGCATCTCAGGTGTGGAATCCAGGTTATGCAGTACATGAAAATAGAATTGAAAGCGTCCAAAACAGATTCCTAAGATACCTAGACCTGCGTTCATTTAGATCTCATATAAGCAATGAAGACTCTGCGAAGTTTTTAACATGCAGACCCTAACTCGTCGAAGAAACATAGCTGACGCGGTGATGCTATTCAAAATAACACACAATCTAGTTGATAGTCCGGAACTTCTTCAACGAATATCTTACCACATCCCAACTCGCAATAACAGACATTCACCTACTTTTCATCTCCCCTTTTGTAAGACCAACTCAAAACAAAACTCCTTTATGTACAGATCCACAAATTCATTTAACACAAACTATCACCACATTGACATTTTCAACGCAACAATAAGAAACATAAAACAAACAATATCTACACTACCGCACCCAAAATAATTTGTACATTATATCTTCCCTTCTACTCCCGTCCCACATTCCCCTCCACCCTCTCCATTCGCTATTAATGTATGTTAAAGTAAATTTTTAAATTCAGTGGAAAATTTTTAAGATTGTTTTGCTGTTAACTTTTCCCAAAACAAAATAAATAAATAAACACACAAATACACACACTCACACAAACTCACTATTGGACATGTTTTTTCTTATTTTTTATCGATTGTATATATGTGTTTTCTTGTAATTGGCCCAAAACTCTGTACATCAATTATTGTTTTTTTTCAAGATTGATTAATTATATGGCTGTAAGAAAACCAATAAATGAAAATAAAAAAATAAAAAAAAAAAAAAATACCCAAATAAGAACTTTTCATAAAATCATAATTCATAAATAGAAAAATTGTTAATTAATGCGTACTCACAAATATTTCGAATTTTCTGACGGAAATCTTTTCAGTTTTCTTACAAATTTGTATAGTATGGTTGACATCCTTACATTTAGTGGGAACAGACTTTATAATTCACTAGAATCCTAAGCATCCAAACCAGTGCTTATTTGGTCAAGCCGTAAACTTTTCGTCTATGAATCAAGTTTTCGGCGATTCGAGCCTCATCTCGGGAGACCATCAAATTAATACTATTTTTCATGGTATATTTTCATGGTCATAAAACACTTTAAAGTTACAAGAATATTTGTCTATTTCTCTTATTTAATCGATATTATAAGACAGTTTCGCAAGTCCATTAATTTGATATATATTATAGAATTTTCTATTAATTTATATATATATATATATAATATATATATCTAATTATATATATATATATATATATAATATATATATATCGTGTCATTCCACAACGTTTATGCCAAATCAGTAAATAATTTTTCGTTAATATACGAGTTTGTTTATTTTTTTACTTCTTTTTCAGTTTATTTATTAAATCATAATATGTTTATAAATACCTACAATGTATCCTTTTATTATGTTGATACGGGAAATCATTTTCTTGACGGTAAACATGTCTGAACAGAAAAAGTAATAAAAATTCAACGTAAGCTTACATTTGTTCACACAAAATAGAAGTATAAATATAAGCAAGTATGTGTATCTCTTCACTTATATATGTTATATTTCAATTTCATTTAAAAGTGATATTGTTTTTTTCCGGGAACAGTAAATTTACATAAATGGTATCTTTCATTTAAAATTATATACTAATGTATATTTTTCACTCAGATATTTAATTTCTCTATGGCATTAAAAAAATTTAATACCCGATCTCATTTTTCACCATTAACTATTCAGATCTAAAATTCACTCCCAGTTTTTCTGTTAGAACCATAAATTCATGTCGCGTTTGGCTGTTAAAAATAAGGCAACCAGAATAATTGTCTGATTAATATTAATTGCTCGTGTTAAGTTTTTTAAACAAATAAATTAATACCTTACGAACGGCTTGGAACGGTAAAATTTCACTCACAGCGAAAAATGGAGGTAATATATTATCTCAATAGAATTTCTTTTTCGTACTAGTATAGATAAATAAAAAATATTATCTTACTTGTACTTGTATTGTTATTTATAGATTTATTTATTAAATATTCACGGAAGACCAACAGCACAACAAAGAAGCATAGAAAACATTAATATAATATAGATGATCGATTACAGGTCTCCACTTTTAGAAATATGTTAATAATGATAAATTTGTTATGAAATATGGCGTGTTAAGAATAATAAAACAAGAAAGAATAAAAATTTAAACAAAAGAAAAAGAGAGTTAGTTATTAGCAGAAAATCTAAGACATGTTAAGAATAATACAACTAGAAAGAATAAAAAAAATTAAACAAGAGAAAAAGAGACTTAATTAGTAAGCAGAAAAATGTAGGCATGTTTAGAAAAATAAAAGAAGAAAGAATAAAAAATTTTAACAAAAGAAAAAGAAACTCAATTATTAGCAGAAAAACTTAGGCATGTTGAGAATAATACAACAAGAAAAAATAAAAAAAATGAAACGCGACAAAAAGATGCTTAATTAGTAAGCAGAGAAATTTAGGCACGTTAAGAATAAAAATAATAAAAAATTTAAACAAAATAAGAGACTTATTTAGTATACAGAAAAACTTAACGGAAGAATAAAAAATTTTAAACAAAAGAAAAGGAGACTTAATAAGTAAGTAGAAAAAATTCTGCACTCAAAATTTTTCTTATATTAATCTTATGTGGCTGCACTCAAGCAAACCAATATCCAATAATCTTATCAATTTATTGAATGCATCGCATACCCTCTGAATTACGACGATAGTTGGATGAAGTAAAATCGAGGTGAAAGACTGGGTTGTATCTACGAGACCTACAGGGAACATGGAATTTTAGTCTACTTAATAGTTCAGGACAGTCAACGTTGCCCGATACAATTTTTAGTATGTACATCAAATCACCTATTTCAAACTAGTTCGTATAATAGTAGGATGTGATATTTTTTGCATGGACTGACATAATCGTCAGAAACGCAATTAAATTTGAAGTTGAGAAAGCGAATAAATGTTTTTTGAATTTGTTCCAAGCGATTTACATAGATCATATACTGGGGGTTCCATACTTGCATACTCGAGTTTGCTTCTGACAAAAGTGCAGTAAAGTACTTTCAATGTCTTTACACACTTAAAATCTTTAGACATTCTCATGATGAAACCTTAAGCCCTATAAGCCTTACTTATAATAGAATCGATATGTTCATCGTATAATAATTTTCTATCTTTGATCACCCCTAAATCTCTGATTGATGTAGCTGTTTCTAATTGTTCTCCTTTTAGTATTAGTACATATTCACAGGTATGTTTAATGGTAGACCTCTTTCCATTTAAGAAAGACAATCGAATTAGTATGTGTAAGCCGTGCGTACGAGGCACATTTTTTGTTGTGTTGGTGTCTATATCCTTAAACACCAATACATCGAAACAATGTGCGTCGTACGCACGGCTTACATATACTAATTCGATTGTCTTCATTAAATGAAAAAAGCTCAACCCACCTATTTTTTTGGTTCAGAACCACTTTCTTGGGTTTTTCTTTTAGGGTTGGTATTTTCACATGATTTTAAGGTTTTCTCTCTAAGGAGTCGTTACTGAGAAAAGATGTTACACATCATTTGTGACTGCTGTAAGACTCGCTCATTTTTTTACCTTTATTTATCTTGAGATACACTCTTGAGGTTTATTTACTTATACTTGATTTTTCATATCTATATTTTCTATATTTATATATTCTATATTTATATATTCGATATATGCTGAGGATTACATACTTGCGATTCGTACTCAAGTTATGCTTCGTATTGTTGTGTTCATTTGTTAACAAATACAAACCAAACTTCCTCACATAGTTTTATGGAAGTTCCCATGGATTATTTGTTAATGATCCACGGTGAACTCGAGGGAGAAATATAAATATTCAGATATTTTCCAGATATTTATTTAAGGAGCCAAACGTCACAAAATTTATAAAACTGGAAAGACTTCGGTGGCTTGGTCATGTGGAGAGACTGTCCGAGCATCAAGCACCAAAGTCCCTGCTGAACTCAAGGCCAATAGGGCGAAGGAGCTTAGGAAGGCCGAAACTAAGATGGAGTGACAACGTCCTCTGATATCTCTGCTGAGCTGGCACTAGACCGAGATGAGTGGAGGAAAATTATTGAGGAGGCCAAGACCCACCAAGGGTTGTAGTGCCAATAATGATGATGATGATTTTCCAGATATACGAGAACGTAATATATTCTTTTATGTTTCGTACGACGTATAACGTACATATTAACATTGCTGAAAGAGCCGTAGTGGTTCTACTTGTATTGTTTGCACTGACAAAAGATGCGCCATGCTTTTTTTATACTTGACTAGATATTCATATTGTAATAGTACAAATAAAAATGAATGAAACAAAAAAAAAACAATTTCTTACGTATGAATAGTGTACTATATATGTAGGTATATGTGTAAATAACAATTAAACGTTATACGTATTCTTCACTTATGGTTAAATTAGTTACAAAGGCCGTATTCAAAGTCAGATTTTAATCACGATATAATTTAAAAATACACCTATATTTTTTTAAGCGTTTAAAATCCGTCATAGGGAGTACGCAAAAGATATACTTGTAAATGATGGATTTGTAAAAGTATGAAAAAACGCTATTTATATTCCAATTTCTTTACCCCTTATGTAGGCGTGACACATATAATTACATTTCTTATCTATTTTGTATATCTATAGTAATATATATAAAGAGGTAAAGTTTGTGAGATAGTAAGTTTAAATGTAGGAGATAATTTTCAAAACTACTCATCCGATTTCAAAAATTCTTTCATCAATATTTAGAAAAGACTTTTAGGGTAGTTATAGGCTATATATTATTCCGTTAAAATAAAAGGGCTTTTTGTGATGACCTATTTTACAACTTAATTCGACCAAAAAATTGTCGAGAGATGCGTTTTTTACGAACGCTGCCTTAAGAGGCTCTTATACCTTCAATGTTGGAATTAGTTTAATCACTTCCCGCTAAAAATGGCGCTAGTTTCGCTCAAACATGTATTATTTAAGCACAAAAAACGATATCGAGAAATATACAATACTATAAAACGAAATAGAAATGTGCAAACTTTAACGCCTGACCTTTCAACTGCGTAGTACTACATACGTAACCCTTTCTACATGAACGTAAGTTTTGCAAGTTTGGCGAAATTTTTCTCTACGATAATTATTCGATCCTTATATTAGAGATGTCACAAAGCCGTCAGTAATTCAATGGATATTGTATCTTTCTGAAATTTCACTCAAAATTTGCTTTTTTATGCTATTTTTCTGATTTTTAAGAAAAACATTTTTTTAAGATCTCCATTACATGTAACATGTTATTGTGTGAATTTAAACTATATTTTTTATTGTTTTATAACATTTTGTTTAATATCAATGTTAAATAATTCAAATATAAACCATTTTTAAAAATTATGCGTGTACTTTTGTATGCGCATAATTAAGTTATACTTAAAAAGTAGAATAAAGACAAAATAATAATAATAATTTCTTTGTCTGTCCGTAACTTACTGGAAAGACGACTTTAGATATTTAGAATGTGACAAGCAATCAGCGCTCAACACTTATTGCGCGATCACACAAGAGTTGTTATTAATTACTATATAGTCCGTACACCCGTGAAAATATGGTTAAGTATAAAGAGAATATAGAAATAAAAAAAATCTGAATTATCTTTTCAAAACGTAAGACTTTCATGAATGTAACTTATATCGAATATTTAAAAGTAATTCGCATTAATAAAAGTCAAATAAAATTATAATCATCCATATTCTGAACTAAGCAAAATTGCCATTTCTGTATCTTGACAGTTATTGTATACATTGTGATGCCGTTTTTTTGACGTTTTATGTTTGACCGGTTTGAAATTAATGAATTCAATCAATTAGAAAGCTCATTATTTTTAATTGTGAATACATTAACATTTGTTTACGTTTTAGGGCTTTCTGATTGATTGAATTCATTAATTTCAAACATGCCAAACTTAAAACATCGAAATTAGTGGCAATAAAATTTTATACATACCTGTCAAGATTGGGATAAAGATCTGACATCCCAATATTGCTATTTTCAGAATAGCACAGATTAACTTTATAAAAAGTATTATATATTTTTCAAATTTCTGAAGGGTGATAGTGCAAAATGACTAAACATTTTTTTTACTTGTATTGAAGCGAATGTATTTTTAATATTCTACATCAGTAACTTAAATAACAATTGAAAAATTTAAATATCTAAATATAATAATTTCGTTATCCATTCGTAACTTGCTGGAATGAAAACATTAGATATTTAGAGTATGGCAAGCAATCAGCCCTCGGGTCATGTTGCGCGGTCACGCAAGGGTCGTTATTAATTACTAGTCTTACACACGTGAAAACATAATTTAATTAAGTATAAAGAAGATATAGAAATAAAAAAAGTCTGAATCATCTTTTGTAAGACGTAAGACTTTCGTGAAAGTAACTTATGTCGAATATTTAAAATTCATTCGCATTAATACAAGTCAAATAAAATGATAAAATGATAAATGATTTCTGCAAGGTGATGATGCAAAATGATTAAACATTTTTTTTACTTATATTTCTGAAGCAAATGTATTTTTAATAATTTATATAAGTTACTTTAATAACAGAAAATCAACGGAAAATATTAACCTACAATAACGAATGGATCATATATCAGATCGTTAGAAATGATAATAATCACGGATAATAAACATAGACGATTCGTAAAAAAACGGATATAAAAACATAGCAACCGAAAATATTAACGTATCATAACGAAGAGATCAAAATTCGGATCGTTACAATAGGAAAAAATTCACGGATAATAAAACATAAAAATATTTACAGGTCATAGCTTGTATTTCCATGGTCTCAGTTAATTGCTGGAAATTTGCAAAACCTATACCAATGCTCATAGCTCCAGATACGGCTGCATGGTTAATATCTAAATTACACTCAATGTGCGAAGACAAGCTCATTTTTAAATTGCATATGTTACATTGCATTTTATACGTAGATTTAAATCCTTTCCTAATTTCATTGTATATATAAATGTTTCAAAGCGTGCATCCATATTGATCACAATGAGAACCAATTTTCTTCAGTTCCTCAAAAACGTGTTGGAAATCAATTATTCGTCTTCCTATTATTTCTATAGGTTCATTTGTTTTCTAAAAAAATATTTATTAGTATTTAATTTAAAAAAATAATTTAATGTGTGGAGTGAGAAATGCAGAGGAAATTTTATAAGACATGATGGTCAGGCAAGTTGTTATAAAGCGTCAAAAGAGGTGGCGAAATTTATAAAAAAAAAATTTAATAACATTAAACGCACTTAATCTCGTTGTTTTCCTAATGTTTTGAAAAGTTTAATTGTTCTACTAAGGTAATAAAATGCCCAGGTACCTAGCGTAATATGACAGAGATGGGCTTTAGTCTAATAGCGCGGATCCAGGGGGGGGGTCACGGGGGTCATGACCCCCCCCTGGGCTGGGTCCAGGAGCTAGGTGGACCACTAATTAAAATACTCATACTCACATTCAGTCACTTATTAACTTTTTTTATTTTTCAGGTACTACTGTATCTTTAAGCAGAATACTGCAATCAAACTCGATTGATTTAAAAAAAAGCTGCGGACGCTATTAATGATACTATAAGTGTTCTACAAAATAAAAGTGAAAATGCGGACGTAATTTACCGACAGCTTGTTGAAGAGGCTAAAGA
>JADDOH010006288.1:0-123976 GCA_016648135.1 Agrypnia vestita | reverse complement strand
CCCTTGTGAAATAGTTGAGTCTTTAAGTAGGAGTAGGAGATCACTAAGTTTGAAAATAGTGTGACGTGTTGTGGCTGCGGGAGGAATGAATGAAAACGCTCTAAATTAATTAGCGATTTATTAATTACTGATAAATAAATTATTTAATGTACAACGCCACTTCACTCTTTTAACCTTAACGCTTTTTTAAATTACACTATTTCGTAATTTATCACTCGTAAATAAATACTTTATTATCACTGGGACATTTTATTTACATTCACTAGAACATTCCATCCAGTTTTCGCCTGTATTCATCACTCCGGTTTGTTTCGCTACTAAAGTAAGAACTTCGCCTATTCGCTCTGTATCTATCGCTACGAATGGACTTCGCTTTGTTTTCGCTGTCAATCGCGATATAACTACCAAAACTCCCGCGCGCGATCGTATTTATGCCCGAGAAATGCCGGTATCGAACTCCCTAGATTTTTTCAGTATTTAAGAGAACGTTCCCGTGGCTTCCAGGCTTTTCTGGGTTTTTCTAGAATATTTCAGATGCCTCCCGAAGGTCGTAGGTCACCCTCGGCCATTTTAGATTTTTCGATTGTTGTGACAAGTAACAGGAGTGCGTAATTATTTTTAGTATCTCGTTATAATAGTAGGATTGTTGCTAAATTTTCTATAGTTTGTCCATCGCTGATCAGAAATGATTTTAATTTCCTACTTTTAATTTTCTCCTCACTTTGAAATCAAATAACACAGGTAAACATAGCCCCGCACGACCAACCAACAATCCTTTAGTTTACGTTGGTAAGTTTATATAATTAAAATATATGTGTATACAGTGTACATACATTTATATTTATTACGCCATTTATTGTACTTAAATTGTATATTGTACTTGTTTTTAATGTTTTTACTTAAAAATGTGATACCGTCCAAAGGATACAATTTTGTATGCAGCTGCAATTTGATTATTATTTACATTTTTCAAACTTATTTTGAATATCATTGTTTTTCTGTAGATTTTAAAAATTAATGATCTTAAGTTGTGAATATAAGATACAATAATCGTCTAGAATAAATGAATGTGAAGAAATTGGTACGAAAGATAATTGAAGCAAGCGTTGATGGTATCAGAAATAGAGGGCATCCGCGTAAAACTTGACACGACTAGGAAGACTAGATACGAAACGTTCTATTAAATACTTCAACAATCGACGAAGATGTATGAATGTGGACGAGGCAAGAGATGTATCAATATAAAATATTGTAGCTATTCTCTCTGCCTACTCCAGCGGGAAATAATGGCTACTCAGTTAATTTGCTTAAATATATTTGCTTAATATATAATAATAATAAAATAAATATGCTTAAATAAATATATAAAAAAAATATTAAAATTAGAGATTAAGGTAGCTACGCATATTGGTTCATACAATAGTTTTTTTTATTTATTTTAGTCACACTTAGATCTTCGATCTTTCGTCTCAGAGATTTCTCGGTAAAGTCCGGTATGTATCAGTAACATTATCAAAGGGTAATTAATTATAGTTCGCTTCACGATTAACTCATTACTGTCCTTTACATGTTCGAGACGAATCTCCAGTAAAATTCAAGGATTTAGGATGCACACAACATGTGTGCCTGTTCCGAAAATTTCCCTGTAAATATTATAAAAATTACTAACTTACTCATTCATCATTGAATAATTTCTTTGCAGGGAATAAATAATTATTATTTTCGTTTGTCTCCTTAAGTCACGTCCCCTGACAATATGCATCACGTCAATACATGGTTGTTATAATAACGTAACAGAGGAGACAGGATCGAACGCCATACTCTACTATCCTCACACACCAACCGCGCCAAGTTTATTTTCTCACATCTTCTCATGTACGAGTCAATTCATGAAGCTTTTAATAGGGCAGGGAATCCTGTTGCAACTCTATTTTTACTCCCTTTATATTAACTCCTGGCGTCTGCTTGCTTCCTTGCCGGCTTGCCGTCAAAAAAACTTTGGATCGATTTTTGACCCTTTTCCCGTAATCCAATCGAGCTGAAACTTGGCAAGTAGACCCGTGGCGACGATCAAGAAGATCCAAATTGACTGGCAAATGATTTTAGAATTTAATCTTCAAAGCATGAAGTGTCTTATCAAACCTCAAAACATCTGACATTTTAGAAATATATTAAATTACTGTAAGTTTAGTGTTATGTTATATGTTTTAATTCTCTTTAATTGTTGTTATAATTTACAAAGATAAGGAGTATAATAAAATCTTGGTTTTTATGGGTTAATTTTTAAAACGTAATCTTATCACTCACACGTTCCACGTGTCCAAACTTTCCCAGCGAGCCTTTCTAATTTCCGTTATAATCACAACTTATTATTTTTTCTTTTGAATAAATTATATTAATTTATGCGGAGCAACGATGTACTATTACATCCATATCCAAAAGAAATATGGAAATAGTTTGATAATAAAAAAAAATATTGACAAAACTTCCTTTTGCTCTCGCCCTTTTGGCTATCTACCCTCGATATATTTCGTTTTAGACATGTGATATATTTTTTCTGTTTGTAGTTTTCTGGAATATTCTGCCGTGTATATCCGTGTATATCTGTATATCCATCATCAGGTCTGATGTATGATGGACCCTGCGATGGGATCTGAAACGTCGGCCAGAGAGGTTACATACGCACGGCAGATTATCCCAGAAAACTACACACAAGATTATGAACGGTGAATGAAAACCCGAGAACATTTTTATGTGAAACATTTATTAAATATAAAAATCTTATTTATTTTTGATTTATTGTACTTCGAATCGTATAAAAAAATATATAAATATGTTTATCGTTTTCTAATTATTCGTCTGAGAGACCGGATTTCTGTACTTCAATAAATCTTTTGTCGATTACACATATATTAGGTCTTACACATACTAGGTACTACACATGTACATACACGTTTTGGTTTCGGAATTATAAAAATCTCTATATAACTAACTATAGATACCTTTCACTTTAGATATTTACACTTCTTCTGATCATTCACTTTTTACCATTATATCGCGATTATTAGATTTTAGGAAAAATATATATTGTTTTGTCTTCATCCGAATGCAATGTTTACATTATTTTGACGCTGTTGCAAATTATTGAATGAATGTGCACGTTCACACTACCAGGAGCTCATATCCACGTCGAGCATTCATCAATGTGACTATTGAACCAGCCGAGACATGAGAAATTCTCTACGTTTATATTTGAATTTACCTTAGTTAGAAAGAGACCTACTACGACACTTGAGCAGAAACTCTGGATGGTTTCGCTTCATTGACGTGCAGGGTGCACTTTCTATTTCAGCTGCAGTTGCGTCGCTCTTCACACAATCGCTTAGCGGTTTGTCCAGCAGACTCATGGTCTCCTGGTACTAGGTTTTCATGTGCAATGAGAAAATTTATTTTTTATATTTCATGTTTATAATTTTTACAAAAACAAAATAGTGGTTGTACAAATTGATTTATTCTTAATTAAATACATTTATGATTTTGTGAACTATTATATCAATTTATTATTTAATACCAATTACGATAATAACGTGATTTTTGAAAAAATATATATTGTTTTTGTCCTTCATCATTATTTTAACGCTGTTGCAAATTATTGAATGAATGAAAGGAGGTTAGTTAGTCAGGCATAATTTCTTGAAAAAATATTTTTTGTACCTAAATATTGTATTGCATAAAATATAGAAACAACTGATTTTTAATTCCATTTAAGTTATACAACCTACTTATTATTATGAGCAAAGATACATTAATTTTATTGCCCCTCGTGTCTTTAATAAGTTATCTGACGAAATTAAGGTAATTGTAAAACTAAGCTATTTTAAAATTAAAATTATAAAATGGCTATAAAATTCATGAAGAACGTATGCTGAGGAGGTGATCCACCCATGCATAATATTTTATATGCTCCTTTGTATTTTATATTTTTTACTCTTTCGTAACTCTTTTTTCTGTATTGTATAATTTGATCCTATCTTTCATATTTATTTTCTTTTATGTATTTCTATATTTTTTGATACATGTAAATGTATATATTTTTCACTTATATTGTTTTTATATATTAGGTCCTTACATATGAAATTGACGTTTAGTATGGGAGGAACATAAAGCCGATTTTTTTTATTATAATATATTTATTTAATCAATGTATGTACCATTGCTATCTATGCACTTTTGCCATCTCATAGGTAGTTCATCGATCCTTTTACTAAAAAAACCATTCGGACGGGAATCAATAAAATCTTTGAAGGCGGTTCGGACTGCCCCATCGGAGTTGAATTTTTTCCTTTGCAAGAAGTTATCCAAATTTCGAAAAAAATGGTAATCTGTTGGGGCAAGGTCCGGAGAGTACGGTGGATGTCTTAGACATTCCAATTGAAGCTCCTCTAATTTGGTAGCCGTCTGTTGTGCAGTGTGTGGTCTAGCGTTATCATGAAGCAGCAGTGGCCTAGAGCGATTAACCAGCCTCGGTTGTTTAGTAGCTAGCTTTTCCATCATGGTTTGCAGTTGCTGACAATAGACATCTGCCGTAATCGTCTGGCCAGATTTAAGAAAGCTGTAGTGAACGACACCAGCACGAGTCCACCAAAGGCTCACAAGTAACTTTTTTGGAGTCAATTTTCGCTTGGGGCATGGTTTGGCTGGTTTGGCAGGGTTCAGCCATTGCGATGAGCGCTTCCGATTATCGTACAGGATCCACTTTTCATCACAGGTAATGATTCGATTTAAAATCCCTTCATTATTGTGCCGGTTGAGTAATGCAACGCAGCAGTCAACGCGCGTTTGTTGATTTGCTTCACTCAGTTCGTGAGGTACCCACCTTTCAAGCTTTTTCACCTTACCAATTTGCTTCAAGTGGATTAAACAGTTTTATCACTAACACCGCAGCCTGCAGCTAACTCGGATGTGGTTTGCTATGGATCCGCTTCCACAATAGCCTTCAATTCTTCATTATCAACTTTGGTCTCCGGCCGTCCACGGGGCTTGTTCTGCAGGTCGAAATTTCCAGAACGAAAACGTTGGAACCAAAAACGCACTGTGTTTTCTTTTGCGGCACCGTCGCCATACACATCATTAATCCTTCGAGCCGTTTCTGCAGCACTGGTGCCACGGTGGAACTCGTACTCGTAAATAACGCGATATTTCAAGTTTTTCATTTTGTAAACTGAGTGACGCAAAGAAAAAAACAATTGAGGAAAAAACAAATGAATTATAATTTTCAAAACACAAATACATGAGTAAATAGCTGTATAAATTTGGATTTGGAATTCCTAACCAAAGAGAAGATATTTGAGATCAAATTTGCCAGTACGGCAAAACGTCAATTTCATATGTAAGGACCTAATAGTTTAACATTATTGAAATATTGAACTGTTAATTGCAACTGCCCCAGAACAGATTTAACCCAGTGGGGCCGTTATAAGCTTACGTAAAAAAGTGTGATATATAAATTGTGATAATATAAAATAAATAAATATATATATTATACTCAAATTGAATTAGTTATAGATTGTAGTATTTGCGGTTTCGGGTGTAAATATTCTATATTTTATTTCTGATGCTTGCAAGAGGCTTTACTTAGGAACTCGACTACATTGTTTAAAATTTTTTTCAAGAACATTACTTATTAACTTACTATCACGCTTTTTTCCCGTAAGGATTAGTAGACAGGATAGAGCGCCACATTTTTCTGTCCAGACATACAATTCTTGCCTCATCCACATTCAAACATCTTCGTATGCAATCTCGACGGTTGTTGAGGTTTCTAATGGGACCATCTTCCAGTATCTGGTTAAGTCTTCCACGTGACACGATTTCAGGAATGTACCTAACAATTTTTTTTTAACAAACATACGTCAACAGGTCATTCTTGACCCTGATTGATGGTTCTTGAGTGACATTAAAGTACAAAGTTTTAATATTTTATTTACATTATTAAATAATATACTTTTTATGTTAAAAAAATTATAAATAGTGTCTTCAAGATTAAGTGGTGTTCAGAACAATATTTAGAGTATCGAATATCAATAAATAGAGTTAAGAAATGTATTATAGATTTAACAAGTATTGTTTGATGAGCAATATTTATAACGACAAGATTTATTATTGTTTTTCAAAGTTTCATTTCGATTCAATATGTTATTTTTCAAAGATTCATTTTACGTTCACAGAATAGCATAAGTATACCTTTGCATGATTTCGATAAAATATTTTCGTACAGTTTCCAAAAGGCATTATATTTTGTTACAATTTTTATTATATAATGTCGGAGTGGAATTCTACATATAATTAATTTTTGTGTTCACAATAATCATACAAATAATGTATATTTTCGTCCCGAAAACTAAAGATATATTATATTTACATAATAATGTACATCGTTTTGGGTTTCTAAATTGCTTTGTAACTTGTGTTGCTATTGCGAAATGCGTGAAATGAGACTACTCAGCGTAAAAACATATTTAATTTTGTTTTTATTACTTACAACTCTTTTTACACTATGTTAATATTGAG
Source organism: Agrypnia vestita (assembly GCA_016648135.1). Classification (NCBI taxonomy): domain Eukaryota; kingdom Metazoa; phylum Arthropoda; class Insecta; order Trichoptera; family Phryganeidae; genus Agrypnia; species Agrypnia vestita. Next base: position 117,406 of record JADDOH010006288.1, on the reverse strand, counting down.
TATTATACACACATTATGTTCCCTTATGATTACGACTACTGCTAGATGAGGACCTCCCCAAATGTCTTCCACTTCTCTCCGTATATTGTTATTCGTTACTACGTGTTGCCGCAGAATTTGAGGATTTCGTCTATCTAGCAGATCTTAGGGCTGCCTGACGACCTCTTAATTTCTTTCTGGTACCGCTGGATGCCAGTATTTATCCGGTGGTTGTCTATTTTACGACCGAACTGGCCTTTTTCTTTTACTTTTAATTTTCCTATATATATATATATATAATATAATTTTTTTTTTTTTTTTATATATACTTTGATAGTCATGTAGAACTCATCAGTGAAGAGAAGCTCTTGAGTCTGATGAGGGAGCCTCAGTTCTTATTTTGTATATAGGTACATACTCGTATGTGAGTCATTTAATAATATTTAAGTATTTTTAAAAAAGCTATAAGTTTAAATGATTTACGAATTTAACTCCTTCAATATTGGTTCCAGAGGAAAAAAAGTATAAGACGTTTTATTTTCCACAGACAGGAAACCACTTCATTTTTTTATAAGGACCGTACACTTTTCCATAAAATATAAAATAAAAATAAAATACTTTTTAATCTTGTAATATTACCATAGACTGTTCGTTAGAATCGCTCGAGATTTATTTCATCCGCAAAAGAGAATGCATACATAGTTTAGTTTGTAAGGGAGTTTCCTTTGGTTACCGGACCTTGCCAAAATAACTGGGCCTTTGAAACCACCCCGATGCGCCCTCATCCCTTTTAAATCTGGCGCTGGAGCGGGGCGCGGGGGGCGCCCCCCCAGGGCTGCGCCCCCACCTCCCCGTGTGTCACTCTCCCCCGCCGGCCCCCGACACTCCAAAACTGAACTGTTCTAGTTTTAATGGATCAACGTGTAGTTTGTAGATGAACTGGCGTGTAGCCCGGTGCCCACATACATCGGGCCCAGGACCGTATTGATTTTCCAATGAAATTTGACCGTTAAAGTGAACATTCATCTCCCAATCTTGCGCTTGTCTCGGAGAGGTATCACGCTCTGTCGAATTTGTTTTTGGTCGGCGAAAATTTCGGACGTCGAAACGTTCGAGTACGCGGCGCGATGCCGTTTCTCTTCGAGCTGGAACTCTGGCCATGAAGCCGTGAAGAATGTGCGGAGATAGAAAACCGATATTTTTTTTTTTTGCAAAGGTACTGGCTTTTAATAATCTGACTAGCTTTATTACTCGACATCGCCAGATATTTGGATTCTTCTATATATTAATTTAATTTGCTTTTATGTTTCATTGAAAAAAGCTGAAAAAAATGGTGCATGAAAATGACGCAAATTATTTGTTTAAAGTGCGTCTCACTTACTTACTACTTACTTACTTACCATCATGCCGTTTTCCCGCTGGGGTAGGCAGAGAGAATAGAGCGCCATACTCTTCTGTCCCGACATACAAGTTTAGCTTCGCTACATTCATACATCTACGCATGCAAGCTCGACGGTTTTTCAGGCTTCTAACAGGACCATCTTCCAGCATCTGGTTAATCTGGTCATGCCACGTTTTCCGTGGGTCGCCCTCTCTTTCTGGCCCCGTCAACACTTGCATCATATATCTTTCTTACCACTCTTTCCTCATTCATTCGCTCAACATGCCCAAACCACCTGAGCGACCCTATTTTTATTCTCTGTATTATGCTACGATCAGCTTTACATAGATTCCTAATATCTTCATTCTTTACTCTATCGTACATGGATTTACCACACATACGTCTAAGTTTTTAAACTTGTACGAAATAAATCTTTTTTCATCTTAGATTTAAGAAATGTTGTTAGCTGAAAATAGGTGCGTGGACCTAGAAATCTCTGAAAAACTGTCATGATGCCAGAGTACATATTTCGTTTTTGGTGCGTCAGTTTTTGGTATATTAAAAATAGGTATAATTCGATACCGACTTTACGTCGTCTTTTTCTGAAAATGTATCAATCGTGTAGTGTTTTGAAATATGCATTTTGTAAACATATTTTCTTTTCACCACGTTGAATTCATTGTTTAGAAGACTAAAAGCCTTGATAATGTTAGTGATGTGTGATAAAGATAACGTGATAATGATAATGATGAGGTTAGGACCCTCGCCTCGTGATCCAAAGGTCGCAGGTTCGAATCTCACTCCAGACAAGCAAGTTAGTCCTATTTTCATAGCACAAGCATTTAGCTTAATTTGAAAATAGTAAGAATATTGATGTGACACGAATTACATGTTCGCATCTATATTTAAAAAAAAAAAATGTCTTTACGCTTGAAAAATCTATAACGACAGAGTGAAGATTTAACAAATTAGGTGAGAATTTCATTCTATTTGTAGCGTATTCGACAAAATTTAGAAAGGGTCGTTGAGATTATTTTGATTAGGTGAGAGTGAATACGAGTAAGAGAGGGAGAAATATATTAGGCCAATATTGAAGGCAACAGGGCTGGTTCGATAACCAGATTAGATAGATACTAGAGGACGTGCAAGAGACGATGTTTGAAAGTGAACAAAGCAACAATGGTATACCAGAATAGAAACGCGTGGCGTTCTATCTTACCTGAATAATGTCCTTCAATACATACAACGTAAATAAAATTCATGACAGAAAATTAAAATTATACATTTTTTACTCGTAAATTAAAATATCCTATTTTGTGGCAGAGCGAAACTCCTATATTATAACATCAATAATTATAGATAGCTACGAACAAACTTTTCGGTTTTGACCCATAGAAATTTTTTACTTTGATGTTGAAGCTATTTGATGCCCCATAAATTCGCAGATATCAAATTCATCGTTTCTTAGCATTCGAGTTCTATGGCTGCTCTTGGTGTAGACTTAGATGAATCCGTCCCACTGAAGGTTCCATTTAAAATGCCTCGAAAGCGTAGCCTCATCCTCAGTAAGGATATTTATTCGTTCGGACTAAATATTGTAAGAGTATATAGTTTGACATTAAATAACACTATTCGCGTAAGTGAATTAAATTACGAATTTAACATTTTGTTTAAGAGTTCAATACAGAATAATTAATTGTGAATTGTGTATGTTATACACCAGAGCTAGCAGCAGAAACTTGGCCGGTAGATTTCTGATTATATTATGAGTCTAAAATGTTCAAGAAACCATGACCTAATATCAATAGTTATGGAGATATGCAATATCAAAGTTTGCATTTTTTTTTCAATATTTCTGACTTATTTTTTGCAAAAAGTTGAACTATCATTACAGAAACTTATATCGATTATGAAAAATTCATTTACTTCAATACAACTTAAATAAAATGATAAAAACCTTGTAAAAAATACCTTTTTTCAATTTTTGCAAAGTTTTTATGATTTTATTCGACTTGTATTAAAGCGAATGAATTTTTCATAATCCATATAAGGTACTGTAAAGATAATTCAACTTTTTGCAAAAAATAAGTAAGAAGTATTTTAAAAAAAATTGCAAACTTTGATATTGCATATCTCCATAATTATTGAAATTAGGCCATGGTTGCTTGAACATTTTATACTCATAACATAGTCAGGAGTCTACCTGCCAAGTTTCTGATTTTATAATTTATTGTATTTTAGAATAACAATAAATATCATTAATTTTTATCGAAATTCTCCTGTGAAGGTGAGTCCTTGATAATTAAAACAAATTAAGATATCACTTAGAAAGTTGCACAGAATTAATGTATCTATCGAAAAAATATAGGGCGATACGGGAAATACATTGTTGCAATATCAGTCAGTAGTAACAATATCGATCTAGAGTAAAGAAAATATACCACGTACTTGTAAAATAAAAACAGACAGTTAAATTTCAAGAAGTAGTTTATCAATTTTGATAGTTAATACTAAATATACTAAAATTGTTATCAATAGCAAAGAAATTAATTTCTTCTTCAAATGTAGCAAAATTATTTTGTGGCGACATATTTATAATTTATTTAAAATAACTTTGTAAACACCACTTTTTTATTGAAAAAAAGTGGTGTTTACAAAGTTATTTTATATAAATTATTAAGAAATTAATTATTGTCTCAAATGTACTATATTTATTATAAATGTACGAAATTAATTATTGATTATTGTCTCAAGTGTACTATAAAATATTATCGTTATTTCTAATTTTTCTTAGACATATTCGATAAAAGGATAATTTTTTATTAGAATAATTTGATACTCTAATTAAATACAGGTAGATTGATTGTTCTCTATTCTCATTTTATCAAACCTAAATTTTTCAAATAATATTCATTTTGGGCTTAATTTAACTGAAATCAGTTTTTCAAGTATACACAAGTTTTATAAAATAAATATATAGTTTTTGTTTAAAAATAAATATAGTTGGAGCTAAAGTACGTTACGTAGTGAAAGATAATTTATATCGAAGGGGTGATATTTCAGTTACTAATGAGTCGTCATTAAGGGATACGTCTTGGCCTACTAGGAGCGCCCTACTCATTAGAAATAACTACGCAAGGGTGCAACTTGCTTAATGATAACCACAAGTTCGTGTCTTCACAATCTCATTTATATAATTTACACAGTTTTGAGGAGTACCTAGCCCTTACCTATAATTTTAGGTATAAGTACTACGTTTTTTTTTATATTTCATAGCGAACCTGATTAAATAAAGTTCTTTAGAATAAATCATTTTATAAAACCTACATAGAAAATGTATTTTTTACAAAATTTAAAAAAATATTTAAAATACATATTTTCTGATTTATTTTTTTAGTTCGTTCAAATTTTTAAGAACACAATTAAGATAAATCATAGATGTTTCACAGAAACCCAATAAAGACGTCCATAGATAGTGTATAATTTCCTATATTTATATATATATATATTTGTGAGTCGTCTATAATTTATTTAATAACATTTATTCTGATTTCAGAATGGACTTGACACTATTAAATAGATTTTAAAATAAACTTACATAAGGTAGATAAATCTTTTTATATTCTGTATAAAAAATTTAATAAGCAACATCGAATATTTTCTATCAATAGGATATTATAATCAATACGGATAGAACTGGATAAATACAATTTTTTAACTATGTAAGATGCCAGATACTTATAATAGTATTAACGATTAAACAGAGATAATAATACTCCCTATAATCTATTTATGAAATAAGTTATCGCAGACTGTGGCAGGGGTTATATTTAATGAAGGAAATATTCACTGAGCGAGATTTGGGTTAAATATAATAATAGTAATACATAATAAATCGGAAACGATGAAGAATTCTAAATAAAATCAACGCAAAAATTTATTCGCCTTAGAATGAATATTCAAGCAAAAAAAATAAAATTTAGATAAAATTGAATGACATATCTCTTGAATACGTCACGTCTCATAGCAAGTAGCAAAAAGTTTACCTGTATCTTCCTGCCTTGATAATGAGTCGAAAATGTTTAAGCAACCATGACCTAATTAATATCAATTGTTATGGAGATATGCAAATCAAAGGTTGCATTTTAAAAAATATTTTTTATTATTTTTAAGAAAAAGTTGAATAATTATTACAATAACTTCAATATGAATCAATAATGAAAAAATTATTCACTTCGATCAACTCAAAAAAATGATAAAAACCTTGTCAAAAAATTCCGTTTTCAATTTTCGTAAGGTTTTCTGCATTTTATTCGATATTTATTATAGCGAATGAATTTTTCACAATCAAAATAAGTTACTGTAATGATAGTATAACTCTTTGCAAAAAAGAAATGTAAGAAATATTGGAAAAAATCAATCTTTATGAATATCTTCATAACTATTGATATTAGGTTATGGATGTTTGAATATTTCGACTCATTATCAAGTTAAAAATCTATCTGAAAAGTTTTTCCCACTAGCTATGAAATACCTTGTATGAGACAAGATACCAATATATATATATATATATATATATCTACTATATATATATATCTATATATATATATATCTATATATAATATATATATATATATATATAATATATATAAGAAGCTACAATAGAATAAAAAGAGATAAAGAGCAATGGACGCCTTTGAAACGTGGTGCCAAAGGGGGATGATGAAAATTGTTTGGATGGAATCGAATCGAAATGACAAAATTTTATAAGAAACAGAGCCAGAGAACAATCATGAGAACGATATATCCTCTCTATAAAAATATACTATATTTAGTTCTTTGCCTTGTCCTTTATGTATATAATTTTTCTTAATATTTATATATATTTTCCTACTTTACACAGCATCACAAAACATCTAATGATATAATAATTATATTTTTTATAAATGTAGTCCGGCATTGTCGAAAAACCAGAGCAGATAAGCCTGAATAAAAAGTCAGACCTCATCCCTATACGCGTAAAAATAAAATAAGACGCGAATTGTTTTAGAAAAGTTTCACATTTTATCAAAAAAACTTCGTTAAATTTAGTTTAAAATTACGACTTTTTTGCACGGTGGTCCTCCTTTATCTAATACTCATACGACCACTTGAATAATTCCATTTGAGCCTTTATAATCTACTCCCACCCTTTGCTTCTGAAATTCAATCTACGTACAAGGGACACCTCCTTTAAACCCGATCTCGGAGAATTGTAAATACGACGCGAGTCGCGAGCCACGCAGTAGAAAGCGATATTGATAGAATCAAACATTGTAGGTCCATGGAGCAACTGTCGGCTTCTTTTAACAATGTGGCATGCGACTTGCGACGCAGAGTTCACAATATGTAGGCAGTACAGTGTACAAACGCACACATACGCGTGTGTAGGCCAGTTTGCTAGGGAAGTCGAGGAAGGCCGGAGGCCGAACGCGTAGGTAGGTCCAAAATAGTAAAATACCATTATTTTCGCCAATATATTTGGATTAAATAAAATAACTGAAGACCCCATGGCAAGTTGTTAACTAATATTCAAGTCATTTTGAGATAATTAGACAATTGCATTTCGCACTTGAAAAATATGTTTTATTGCTAATTCAAGGTTTTTTTTTGACTTATATCACTAAAATATCCAAATAAGTATTAACAAAGTAAAAAATGCATTTATACAAAAAAAATATATACTAATTTTCCCTAAAAAAATGTAGTTAAAAACCATTTTTTCGCCTCTGGAACTCATTTTTAATAGAATAACACTTTTTTAAAATTGGTAAAACACGAACATCAAACAACCCTTCAAATGCTATCCGTTTTTAGTATTCATTATCCAAAATTACAAAATTCCTGGCATGTTAATTAATAATACAAAACATGGTATGTACCATTAAAAATTATTGAAAAATTTGAAAAATAATATATAAGTACATATTGTAATAGTCTTCAAATATAAACAAATATATGACAGTACTTCCAAAGAAAAATAATATATAAGTACATACTGTAATTGTCTTCAAATATAAACAAATATATGACAGTACTGCCAGAGTAAAATTTATATTAACCATAAATACTCCAATCAAATTAAAAGGCGCATTAATTTCAGAATGATGGCACGAACATGTTATTATTGAAGATAACATGTTCTTCCCATTAGTAACTGATTTGATTTTTATAAAAAAGTGTAGTTAATATGTTCATCCCTATGATTTGAACATGTTCTAATTATTTTTATGTTCTGAACTTATTTCCAATAAAGAGCGTACATTATTTAGTTAAGAGGGCTTATTAACTCATTTTTGACAAAAATGTTAGTTAACAATTTCTTGCCATGGGGTCTTCGACTGCTAAAAAAAATAATTTAAGAAAATCCAGAGTGTTAGTTAACTTAGTAAAAACCACTACCGGATTTAAGGTCTACTGGTTTCGAGACGTACCCGTCTAATTCATTCATTCATTTAATTCCCTATTCGTCATTAAAAAATATGGATGCTAAATTTAAAAAAATAAATTGAGTGAATTATAATGCTTTATTAAAAATTACTCGATAAACAATTAAGACTTCTTAATGTCACATATTTTGTAGGTACTTTCGAATCTTATAAACATGACTGGAATAATTTTAATTATTTTATTAAAATTAGTCCAGTCCAGATTATTTTAATTTCACTAAAATAAAATAACGTATAAAGGCTAGTGAAGAAGAAATGCAACAATTATCAGTTTTACAAAATAAAGTTAATGTAATGAGCAGCTTGTTGGTGAGGTGGTCAAGACGCTCGCCTAGTGGTCCGGTGGTCGGTGGTTCGAGCCCCATTCCAGGACACCAGCATGTTAATCCTGTTTTTATAGCACAGGATTTTGACTTAGTTTGAGAATAGTAAGAATATTGATGCGACACGTATTCCGTGTTCGCACCTCTATTTAGAAAATGTACAGGACGGGCAGAGCAACTTATTCGAATTGGGCATCCCATAGCGAAGGTTGCTCCGAGGAGAGTGAGGGTAGGCACATTCGAGAGATCGCGGAGTAAAGTTGTAGCTCCGCTTGGTTTAGTCAGCATCATTGAGTGGACGATGATGGAGCGCGCGTTCGCTGTCGATGCATACATTTCTAACGGTTGCCCAATCATCGCCATGTAGCGTGCATTGCGTGCCCATTTCGGCTTAGCTACAATTTTTTATGAGGATATCTTAAATCACCAGCTTACAATGATCGTCCTAGGACTCTGGCTAACCTGAAGAACAACTGTCAATCTGTCGTCTACATACCTTTCGATGTAGCATAAAATTTAAATGTTGTACTTGATGCTGTATAAAGAATTAAACACATATCTGCATTATTTTTTACTCCCTCTATATTAACTCGAGGCGTCTGCTTGCTTTACGAAAAAACTTTGGATCGATTTTTAACCCTTTTCCCATGATCCGATCGAGCTGAAACTTTGCAAGCAGACTCGCGGCGACAATCAAAAAGATGTATCAAATTTTCGTTATAAAAAATTAATAAATTTTTGGATTTTTCAGATTTTTAATGGTTTTTTCATACAACTTACTAAGTTGTATGAAAATATTTCAACGGGTCTAGTAGACACGGAACCTGATTATAGTATAATTTTGAATATCTGTAAATTTTTTATTACTCCCTTTCGTAGCGTCGCTCGACCGAAGCCCAACGCGTAGGTTAAGCGCCAAACCAGTTTCCACTAGAAAATGAGAAAGGTAGTATAATAAAAACTTGGTTTTTATGGGTAATTTTTTTTTAAATTGAATTTTCTAATAAGCAAAATGGTCTGCCCTGTATACTGAGACAGAAACTCGGAAACGTCTATTACCTGAAAAGTTCGTTACAATTTCACTACGTCAATCAATTGTTCCATATAGTTATTACTTCTGTTGTCTCCGGGACATATATCATTTTCTTATTTTCAATCCCACTACTTCATTTTTCCGGGTGTATGGTCCGAAAACACCAGAGTTGTTCTATTCAGAAATTCAGACTGTGTTCTGACTTAAGCCGGCTTTTCTGCTTCACGTCTTTCTCGTTGTGATCTGTCATCTCATCTCCATCTTAATCATCATGTCTGCAATCGAATAAGGGATCTAAATGTCATCTTAGATTCTAAAATAACCTTCATCCCTCATGTGGAGTCTGTAATTGCTAAGGCGTATCAACTCCTTGGATTCATTGCTAGAACGACAACTTAGCCTCATCGTTTACTTTAACTATTTCACATTTTTCATTCTTACGGGGTTAACTAGAATTTGGATCAATAATTGGATCTGGATTAATATTAAATTTCCGTTCCCAATTAAAATTCGAGTTACATACCGAAAGCGAGCGTTTTCACAAAATCCCTCCTTTACGAATCGAATAAGTATTCAAGATCTTTGTTAACTTTATACAATTTTGAACAACCTGGTTGACTCACCATATCAGAGGAAAGGTTAAAGTTGTCCTATATATCCTACGCGATAGAAAAATTTATTTTACCCAATTTTTTATAGAACTAACTACTTAAACTGTTTTATAACAACGTTTTATGTCAAAATTTAATATCCTTAATTTTACTGATAATCTTGACATTTTCGAAGATAAATTCCTTATTAATTTTATTATACAACTTTGTATTCTTAACTACTTGACTAGTAACTCTACGTCTACTGGTTTCGATACCACCATATCTTCATCAGGACGGACGCGAACTAACTATCCATTATTTATTCTAGCACGCAAATCAAAAATTGAAAACAAAATTGTTTGCTAGAATAAGTAATGGTTAGTTAGTTTGCGTCCGTCCTGATGAAGATACAGTGGTATCGAAACCGGTAGACGTAAAGTTACTAGTTAAGTGGTTAATACAAAGTTGTTTTATTAAAATTATTAATTATGTCCAACCACAAAGTTAACGCTATAAAACTTTCGAAATTAAACCCCGCAATAATATAAATAATTTTTGAGCCTTTTTGTGAATTATGTATGTATGTGTATATGTACCTATGCATGTATTTGTGTATGCATGTGTGTATACATGCATGCCCTCTCCTTTTCCATTCCCCACCCTTTTATTTCTATGCAGTGTCATAACCATGTTTATTACACTCTTACAATTTCTTTTTTTGTACTTTGTGTATGGTTGGTTTATTTTGTAATACGATTTTTTTTTCTTTTTTGATATTTTGTGAAGATACTCTATTGTTAATTTATGTTTAAATTTAATTTAGTTTACATTTTCATTTTTTTTGGTACTTTACGTATTGTTAAATTATTTTCTTATTTAATTTAATTTATTTTCAGAACCTATTGGTAATTTTTATTCTTTTAATTTTTTTTATTTTATTCCATTATTTGTCAATCCCAAGAAACTGCACTGGTCACATTAAAAAACTGTTTAGACTCGTTACATATAAAACTGTGTCGTACGTTTCATTATATAAATAAAATAAAACTGATCTTCTCGTGATCAGATCATTTATTATCTTTGTTATCTTTTCCCGTCTCAATTGTTGAATCTAAAAATATTCGACACAGAAGAGAACAAATAAATCAAGTATCAATTCAGGCAGCTGGCAGAATGGTTAATAGGATTAGATAGAAATCAATTTCTATAATCAATCAATCAATAGTATATGTTAATAATTACGTACAGTAAAACAATATCTTGCCACTTTTAACGAAAAATCATCAAATTATAACGCATTAAAAAACATGTAAATTTAAAAATAGTTTAACTGATATCCCATTTAACTAAAGTAGAGAAAGAAAGCAACTTATTACAGAAAAAGGTATTACGCTTTTTAATTAAGTGTCATCTAAAAAAATTAATTGTATGTAAATTTTTTTGTTTAAATATGTAATAGACGTCGGTTCTTCAGCAATAAAATATAAAAGATTGAAATATGTCAGACGACGCTAAAATTTTCAATCCATTTTTGTCAGAAATGAAACCAATTTTAGCCTTAATTTCAGGAGAGGGGGTTAAGAGATACATCGAGAAAAATGTTGATGCAATATTGCATTTTACTATTACCGAATTTGCTGCGACTGCGTCGTCCGCGTTACACTTCGAATGATCCACTTTCGCCTTCTTCCGACTGCGAAAATTTTATCCCGTCTAAAAAATCATCTAACAAAATTAATTGTATGTAAATTTGTTTGTTTAAATATATAATAGACGTCGGTTCTTCAGCAATGAAATGTAAGAGATAGAAATATGTTAGACGACGCTAAAATTTTCAATCCATTTTTGTTAGAAATGAAACCAATTTTAGCCTCAATTTCAGGAGGTGGGGGTTAAGTGATACATCGAGAAAAATGTTTTTACTATTACTGAATTTGCTGCGATCGCGCTGTCCGCGTTACATTTCGAAAGATCCACCTTCGCCTTCTTCCGACTGCGAAAATTTCATCCCGTCTTCCCCCTCGCGCTGCCTCCGAGGGATTGTGCAAAGAGCGGAGCAAAGGGAGGCTGCCAGGGGGCAGGGGGCAGGTTCCGACCGACGAATATGAATACGTAAACATGTAGGTGACTGTAGGTGTGCACGTGGGGGTTGCGGGGGCCACCCCGTCCCTGCCCCCCTCCGGGGCAGGCGGAGCGGCGGTCAGCCCCCGCGCCAGGCAGAGAAGGGATCCAATTTAAGGGCCTCGCGGAATTTAAATTATTTCACGGAATAGTTGCCCGCTGCACGCCCAATGAGAGTGTTGATCTAGAAACTTCCCGAGGGTCTGCGCTTAAAATAACACAAGTAGTTTACTTTTAAAGTGTTCGACCAAGTTCCGCCCGATGCGGCTCCAAGTGTGTAGCGTATATTAAGTCTATTTGTAATCTCGTTACAAACGACAGATGTGTGGGTGAGCGGTAAATACACCCCTCATTTGTTGATCGCAAATAATACGACTATTAAATGCAAAACACGAGTATTTATTAACTAATTATAATTTTGTTTTGTAATTTTATTTTAACTAAAAAAATTATATGCGTGTATTTATGTACGCTAGTTAGAAATCATACTTCTTTGGCGTACATAAACGCGTTCCTACTGTGTTGTATACCTTGCGTTAGAATATAGCTGGAATTTTATTAATGAACAATCTTTAATAAAAAGTATAAATGCACGTTAAATGCAGCGTACACAAAGAGAAGACGTAATAGTAAGCACATGATTCAATCACCATAGTGACACATTATGAATTTGATCAAATAGAAAAAAAAACGAGCTAGCCTTTCAGTAGTCGCGTACGTGCGTAACGTTTGACATCTCACAATTAAAAATATCAGTTGAGCAGCGATAGAAATTAACCTCAAAAAAACCCGCGTCAAAATCTGGTCCTCAGAAGGACCATTCGTCAACCGACGTTTCGCCTGAATCACAACAGGCATCTTCAGGGTGTCTTATTAATAAATTTCCGTCACAAGGGGCAGTGCGAGTACGTCCGTTCGTGTCGGAAGTTTATTACCAAGTGAGGTCTGGCAAGTCAAAATCTAAATTTGGGTATTTTGGTCATTATTGGCCTTAATGGTTTCTGAGACCAGCCAGAGGAGCCAGACAAACGCCATTAATGCCAACAACGGCCGGGAACACCCAATATTTAATACGAAATTCCCAAAATTCACAGAAATTCGTTCTGAAATTGCAACTTCACAATTATAATGTGTTTTCTTTAATATTATATACAACCTCTCGGAAAATGGGTTGGCACCATCTGGAAGCAAACTCTATCGCCGCGCGCGCTCATTGGTCAAATGAAATAGCGCGCGCTTCCCCAGCGTCTAGTTTCCTGTTACGCATTTCCGTCCATTTTCACGAAATCACCCCCACTGATTGCGGGAAATCGAGAGGAAAGATGTAATAAATCAATAAACAAAATATATGCATTTTTAATAAACATATCCACTTTTCATAGGACCAATGATGTCTTCACTTCAAAAGTGACTGGATGCCATCACTTATAAGAATATTCCTCTCAAGTTTGGAATCCTAGATACAGCATCTACATTGCCAGGATTGAAAAAGTACAGAATCGATTCCTGAAATATTTAAACATTCGTAGCTATCGAACTCAAACTAGTTTCGCTGAGTCTTACAACTTCTTTAACATTCGACCCTTACATACTCGAAAAGATATAAACGACGTCATTTTCCTCTACAAAATAGCGAATTCAAAAGTAGACTGTCCTGACCTACTTAGTCGACTTCCCATTCGAGTGCCATCTAGATCTACCAGAACGACATTCTATCTCCCACATTGCCACACAAACGCCAAACAGAACTCATTCTTCTACAGAGACTCACCGTATTTTAACACATTCTTCAGTGAACTCGATATCTTCAACAAGAAAACTACTAAGATTTAAACACAAATTAAAACACACTAATCTTTATCACACAGATCTTATTCTTTATCCCACTTTCCCTCTACTAATCCATTCCCCTTCCTTCCTCTCCCCCTGGAAATAAATTTACCGTACTTTCTTCATGTATTAACGTATTTTTAAAGTTTTTTTAAAAAAACTCCTTCTTCCTTGATATTTTTATTGAATTTGTTAAATATATCCTTCTTATTCTCTTGTATACAATACATAGTATTCTACATAGGTTTATTAAGTGGATTTATGTAATTGGCTCAATATTATTATTATATCATATTTATTTATATATCTTTATTTAGATAATGATACATTGTTTATCATTAACTAATATTAAAAAAGCATTATATATGTACATATATGTACACTTATTAAATAATTAAATAAATAATATTTCTCTTCAGTGTGCCGTTTACATTCTTGTTTGAAGATATTGATTCTGCTTAGCTTCCTCACATCTTCTGGCAGGCTATTGTACTCATTTATTCCCTTGAAGTAAATACAGTTTTGTGTTTGTCTTTTTTCTATTTGGAATACTTATTTTGTTTGCATTTCTTGTATTATGTCTATGTATCTCTGTGTTGTATTTGATCTTATTTTTAAAATATTTTGGCATTTTGTCGTTTAATATTTTGTGAATGAATATCAATGTATTTAATTTTAATCCTTGTTTTATATTAATCCAATTTAAATCTGATAACATCTTTTTAATTTTGGAATATCTATTTCTCTGTAGAATTATCCTCATTGCTCTATTCTGTTGAATATGTTCTACTTCTTAATGTCAAATTAGCTATCTGAATTCCAAATAAAAAAAAGAAGAAAAAAGAAATGGATTGTTTTAATCATCACTAGGAAAACCGCACTGATTTGATTGGCGAATCTTGACTTCAAGGTGTGAAAATATTCCGGTGCATGACGCGCGCGCATTTCATTGCTTCATAAAATTTCACACTCAAAGCGAGCAAAGAAGAATAAATTTTCAACCTTAAGAAGAAAAATTTTACGGCTGTTTAGTATCCTTAGAGTTTTCTGGGATATTTTTTCTTGTACATAAAACGACCCATTCCCAATTCAGGGTCTGGTATGATGGTATGGCCGTTTGAATTTACTTTCAAGCGCCCAAAAATGTTTCACTTAAGTGTGATTAATATATAAAGGAGAATGGGCAACCTTGTAACAATGTGCTTCCTATGCGAACGTGTTGATTTGAAGTTCACGGCTCGTCGTTCATCCGCATTGAACAAAATACTGTACATGCCACGAATTATCATTTCAGATATGACTTTAATAGTGTTTCAGCACTGGATTAAAATTTTCATTCTTAGTTCCCAGCAAAAAAATAATAATCTTATAGTATTTTATCTACTAGAAACTTTATAACTTTAAACAAAAATCTTACACCATGTCGATTCTGCAATTTTTTGCTATTCTACTCTTTGGATTTCTTGTATTTATTTTATTATGTAAAAGGTACTTCTGTACCGTATATTGAAATAAATAAATGAATAAATAACCCGACAAAAATAACGTACACTTACTATTTATTTCGGTCGCAAGTTAAGGCAATGAGAACAGCCCCATCGTCTTGGTAGCGTTAGTGACGGATATTTAATTTAATACTTACTAACGTCACGCCGTTTCTCCGAAAGGGTAAGCAGAGAAGATAGAACGCCACATTCCTCTGTCCTGACACACAATTCTCGCTTCATCCACATTCATACATTTTCGCATGTACGACGATTGACGATTATTGAGGCTCCAAACAGGATCATCCTCCAGTATTTGGTTAATTTGATCATGCCCCGTCTTCTCTCTTTCAGGTGAACACTTGCGTCAAATATTTTTCTTAACATTCTTTTCTCATTCATTTGCTCAACATGCCCAAATCATCCAAAAACGACCTTTTATTCTAATGATAATTCTATTAACTTTACTAATATCAGCTTTACATCATTTCCTAACACTAATTCTTATGTCTTTACTCTATTTTAAATGTATCTTTTTATGTACCTCTTCATTATTTGCCCCATTCAGTTGCGTTAGTGACGGACATTGTCAAATAGGTAATTATATATTTTGATATATTTTTCACTTCTTGATATATTTTTGGAGAAAATAAATAAAGAGGTTTGTGACTTTGCTCAATATAGTGATTGTCACCAGCGATATTGGCTTGCAGCTTAAAATAATAATGAATTATTATTTGTATTACACATATTAAAAAAATAAAATTCAATAAATAATTACATTTTTAATAATATCAAAGCTAAAAATGATGTTTGCATAACAGAACTGCAACAAGAAAATGTAAAATTTTTGGTCGTACAATTTTTGCTTTTCGTTTTTTCTAAAAAAGTTAGTTTTATTATATTATATATATATATATGTATATCTATATATATATATATTTATCTAATTAAATTTCTTTAAATATTCTATATACATTTATCTACTTGAATTAATTAAATAATTGATAAAAATAAATAATTAATAAATCATTTTCGCATTTGATAGATATGGTATTCTATCATGGGTGGAAATGGTGAACGTTACATTGTGTAAAGCGAACACTTAAGCCAGTCGTACGATAAGTACTAAGCCTTACGAACATCCAAAGACTTCCATACCTACTTTTCCATAAAAATATAATTTCGTCTCTGTGAAACATCTATAATATATATTTATTAATGATATACCTGTGACATAAATCCAGTACTGTGTTCTGAAAAATCTGAACAAACTCAAAATATTCAGTCCTGGTTCATATAATTTATATCTACATCATGCGTTCATGAAGGTATTTTGTTTTATATGTTAAAAGGTTCAAAGCTGTCCTTTAATTTCAACTTTTTTTAGTTTTGACCGATATTTATTCAACTTTGAAAATTCTCATTTGTCAAATATATATTTTTTTATTCCACACAACAAGTAAAAATAAAACATCGGTGGCAAGGTATTTGACGTGACGTCATGGACTACTGTCATTTGAATTACTGACAACACTTATAAATTATGCCTGAGAATTGTTTTAATGACGACTATATCAAAAAATACATCCAATAGTCTCGCCAGATAATTAATTAAGATAAATTACAGGAGTCTCACAGAGACAAAACTATTTGTGTTAGAAACATGTGTTGAAGTCTTTTTGGGATAGCCCAGGGCTTACGACCTGTATAAGCTGGCTTAAGTGATCACTCTACACAATCAAATATGTTCTAATGCGTATGTAAAAAATTTCAAAAGAATAGCATATTTACATTAAAAATAATATTTCTTAGTACTCCACTTTAAAATATAGAGGTATCATTACCAGCACGAAATCTATGTATACTGTTTAACAAAGTTCCTTCATACAGATGTCTTTAACAAAGTTCCTTCAAATAATCGAAAAGATTTCACATTTGGAACATATATAGAACATTAAAAAAATTGTCAATGTGTGGAAGTCTTACGATGGAATTGATGAATGATGCATTGTGTAGAGTGATCACTTAAGCCAGATCATACAGGTCGTAAACCCTGGGCTATTCCATATATGTTTCTCATATAAATAGAGACTCCTATAATTTATCTTAATTAATTAATCATCCCTCTGAGGAAAAATCCAGTAACTGCGCTCTCGGAACATACCTACATATAAATATTTCATAAGAGAATTTTCAGTAGTACCTTTGTAAGTTACTAATGATAAATTCGGAAAAGTTAAATTTGAAGCAGAAAAGAAATTAATATAATTAATAAAAATTAAATAAGATTTCATCACTTTTGTATTGAAAAATATCATATTTCAGAGTCTATGGCCCCTTCGTTGGGAAACAATTGTATACAAACAAATTAAATTCAAAAATCGAAGTATAGACCATCAAAATATAGTAAAATTATATATTTAAAATTAATAATAATAAAGTACCTATTTAATATGAAAATAAATTTAAAAACTAACTATTTGTAAGTAATAAATAACCAGGTCCTTTTTACAAAAAGTTATCTTTAAAATTTATTTTCATGTTAAATAGGTATATACTTTATTATTATTCATTTTCCGTATAAATTTTTTCTATATTTTGATTGTCTATACTTTGATTTTTGAATTTAATTTGTTAATATACAATTATACCCTGACGAAGGGGCCATAGACTTTGAAACATGTTGATATTTTTCAATACAAAAGTGGTGAAAACTAAGTTTATTTTTATTAATTATATTAATAATGTCACCACAAAATTATTTTGCTGTTTTTCAAGAAGAATAAATATATTAATTTTGGTCTTGACGCGTTACATATCTCAGACCCATGTGCCAATCCATCTCTATATAAAATATGTGTTTCTAATTCAAAGGGACCCCATCCTATCCCGGAACTCTACTCTCGCATCAGAGTCTCTCCGAAAAGTAACCCGCGACGTTAATTAACATTAAGTGAAAAGTTTACGAGTTTATTCAATAAAAGTGAAATAGAAAAGTTTTATTTCCATCGACACCACAGTCAAACGGAGGAATATAAGTATGGTAGAGCGCAGGTTGAACGTTATTCGGGGCTTGATTTTTTTTTGGTATCACAGAGTTTCGTTTCTGGTATCGTTCTCGGTACAGGTAACACAAAAAACCAGGTAAATGTGGGAGAATATGTGTTGTTAGTTTTTGTAAGAAATTTTACTAAGCTGAATTCAATGATCATTTATTGTCCGTAGAACTAAAAAAAAATTTCTTCAAAACAGAAAAATAGATTTTTGGTAACATTACTCGTATTAATAAAAATAAAACACTTTGTATTGAATTATCAACATGTTTTAGGGAAAATGGTTCCTTCATCAAGAAATAACTAATACCAAAGATTAAAATTGCAAGTAAAATAAAAATAAAAGTTAACTGTTTGCAGAAAGGATATGATTATTTTTAATATTTAATTTGCTTTTTGCACCATTTTTAATTAAAAAAAAATATTTATTGTATGTAATTAATCCTTTGTTACTATTGTGTTAAATTTCTAAATCCTTATTTAATATTCTGTGTAGAGTTTTCTGGGATATTCTCTCGTGTATATGTAACCTCTCTAGCCGACGTTTTGGATCCTATTGCAGGGTCCATCATCAGAGCTGATGGTCCATTCAATGGGATCCGAAACGCCAGCCAGAGAGATCACATATAGACGGCATAATGTCCCAGAAAACTATACAGAAAAGATTCTGATCGGCCGTGAACCTGAGAAAAACCTGAGAATGATATGTTTCCAAAAGATGATTAGAAAATTCAGAATATAATGAATATTTCGTGCTGTTTAAAAATATTGAGTCCTCATTAATATCAACAAGTTTTACACATAAATAGCTGGTTGTATTTTTGGGATGTTTTTTATTCTTGAATTTAAAATTATTAAATTTGTTTTATTTTATTATTTATAGAAATTAACATTGTATACACCATTTTTTATTGAAATAAAATTCAACATGTTTGAAAGTCAATGGCTTCTTCATCAGGATAACAAACGTACAAAATTAAACTTGAAAATTGAAGTATAGATAGTCAAAATATTAAAAAGATATATATATATATATTTTCATGTTAAGTAGGTACTTTATTACTATTCATTTTCCATTTTTTCCAATTTCTATAAATTATAATTATAATGTCAACACAAAATTATTTTGCTGCGTTTGAAGAAGAAGTTTTTTATTTTATTTATTAATTTCAATGCTGAAGTTGCACGCCTGAGGTAAAAAGTGTTGATTATTCAATAAGTGGCGGTTTTATTTACCACAGAGTGCATTCTTCTCATTAACGAGAGCAAACCTCGTCAGCCGTGCATCTCTGTCGCCGACTTCCGGCCAGGCTCGCGCCGCTCTCCGCTTCCGGAGCCGCGGGTCGCGCGAATTTCGGAAAGCGGCGCCCCCCCCTCCCCCCACGTTGGCCCGAGGGCAGGCCGTCCTTCACACGCATGTCCTTCGATCGATCCCCTGCTTCGTGGACCACTATCGGAGGACTGCGTCGGTAACTTGTGCCCCCCCCCCCCCCGCGCCACCCCGCCGCCCCCCGGGACCGACGGCTGCCCGCTGGTTTTGAATATCGACTTGCGGAACGAAGCGGGCCTCTCGGGCGAAATAGTTGGGCGATAATCTAATAACACGGCCTCGGCTCTCGACGCTGTGCGGCGCTCGATTCGTTTGCGTGCCAAAAACTGTAAAATGACTTATTTAAAATTGTTTAATATTTTAAAAAACGAGGGTAAAAAACACTGTTTTATTTCAGAATATTTTGAGTTTGTTCAAATCTTTCAAAACAGTGCTGGATTTATGTCACAGAGACATTATTAATCAATTAATGTATATTATAGATATCTCATTAATTAATTGATTAATAATGTCTCTTAATCAATTAATGTATATTATAGATATCTCATTAATTAATTGATTAATTAATTGATTAATAATGTCTCTGTGACATAAATCCAGCACTGTTCTGAAAGATTTGAACAAACTCAAAATATTCTGAATTGTAAATACTGGTAAAAAGGAATGTAACAAAAATTGGAAATAATATTTCCTGGCGTATCCTAGTGTAATGCAAGTATTCGGATGAATTTCATTACACAATAAAGTATATTGCTCTCAAAATTCCGTAAAAAATCAATGTAGATTTTCTCATTAGCGATATCTGTGGGGATTTAGGGGAATGAAAATGGCTTTGAACAGGCCGCATGGAAAGGCGCTTACAACTCATATGTGTAAGCTTTCCACGCAATTTGAACATATATACAACTTCCAAAAAATGAATAAGCATGGTATATTCTATCATGGGTGGAAATGGCGAATGTTACAATTATGTAAAGTGATCACTTAAGCCAACCATAAAAAGATAGGTCATAAGTCCTATGTACACCCAAATGACTTCTATATACCTACTTTCCCATAATAAAATACAGCTTCGTCTCTGTGAGATATCTATAATATACATTAACTGTATTATTTCACTATATTTATTTTGAATTTTTTTATTTTTATTTTTTATTTAATATTAAAACTACATTTAAATCATAATACATTTGTCTATTACAGTCTACTTAGATACATTTTATCTTATTGCTTTGCCTCTCCAAAAATGAGACTTGCTCATGTGCTTGGTGAGGGGCTTACACTTTATTAGTTTATTTTGGATTTGGCTTATTTGTTCCTTAGCTATATGTCT
This sequence comes from Agrypnia vestita, assembly GCA_016648135.1. Lineage (NCBI taxonomy): Eukaryota > Metazoa > Arthropoda > Insecta > Trichoptera > Phryganeidae > Agrypnia > Agrypnia vestita. Next base: position 96,455 of record JADDOH010006288.1, on the reverse strand, counting down.
TGTTATGCATTGTCAAATTGTATCGATCTAAAGTGTTGGTTTATTTTTTTCTTTAATTGTTGTAAGTCATCGATTTTCTTAATATCTGTAGGTTGGATATTGACATTTTTTATGCCCAAGTATATGTAGTTTTGTTGACACAGTTTGGTATTATATTTTGAGATTTTAAAATTATTTTTGAATCTTAATGATGTGTTTTTTTCAAATTTAGCAGTTATGTTTTCTTTAATTAGTTGTATAATTGACGTTTTTTTGTAAACATTCTCTAATTTTGGAACTTGGAATTTAGAGAAAAGTAATTGTTAGAACGTTTTTGGGATTCCTCCCATTGTCAATAACAACACGTTTACAACTAAATTAAAAATAACCCTAACCCCCACCACCATTACACCCACCCAATCCCTGTAAATTCTGTCTCAAATTATTTTTAATTTAGTTGTAAACGTGATGTTATTGACAATGGGAGAAATCCCGAAAACGGTATAACAATCCAAAATAAATAAAGTGGAATAAAACAGTGTTGTTTACCCTCATTTTTTAAATATTAAAAATGAATTTCCACAATGTTACCAACAAAAAATTTGAACATTTAAAATTGTTTGTCAACCGACACGTCAAGGAAACACTTTTAACAATTGTAATTTATAGAAATTAACTTCGTATGCACCACTTCTTTATTGAAAAAAATTCAACATGTTTCATGTTTAAGTAGTTACTTTATTTTTATTCATTTTCGTGTATAACTTTTTGATATTTTGATTAACTATACTTTATTTTTAAATTTTATTTTGTACATTTGTTATTGGCCGTTGGCTTTGAAACATGTTGAATTTTTTCAATAAAAAAGTGGTGTGTACAAAGTTAATTTCTATAAATTATAATTATAATGTCACGACAAAATAATTTTTCTGTGTTTAAAAAATAAACTTTTAACAATATTTTTATATACATATATGTTCTGAGAAATTAATTACTCAATTTTGTCCAAAAGCGGATAATTATTAATTAAGAAACGTTATAGAAGTCTTATAGAGAGGAAGCTTTTTATACATGGGAAACGTGTATTTATTTATTTTAATTAATTTTTTGTTTTGGAAATATTTACAGAAATAAGAAAGTGATAATAATAATACATACATAATATTAATAAAATAAATAACAATGTTAAATTTAACATATTAAGATAAGTATAACTATATTTTTATCTTGCATTGCAACATTGAGTCAAAATTTAATAAATATAATTCAATGTTGCGTTGCTGACTAATTTACTCACCTGTGATCTAAGATGGTATAGAGACACATGATACATGTCAATGTCGGCGAACAAATCGTTGTCGGCTCGGCACATTTCCACTATGGGTGAGCGTAATCCGGAGTTGGTGCGAGCAACAGAAATGTGGTAGAGGCAGTACGTTCTAGTAGCCCTTACTGGGACTTGGATAAGTGATACTTTTTCCCACTTATATATTGATATTTTCAATATGTAAGTCGTGAAAAGAAACTGTGTTTTTCTTTAAATATATCACTAATGTGTAATTACATATAACAAAATGATTTTGCTCTTTTGAAGAATGCGAAATGTATGTATATAACTAGTTCATGAGAAAATATATCTCTACTTTAGTTTTTTCTAATATTTGAAATAAGACAGATAAAAGACATACATTAAGATAGAGGACACATACTTTCAAAAATTTGATCTGTGGAGATTTTTCAATGGAATCGGTGAATGCTGCATTGTGTATATATCCAAAAATTAAAAAAATGTTTTGAATATTCACCAAGGACACGTTTAAAATGTAATGAATTATATAGGTTTAATGTATCTATCCCTACCAAAATTATTTTTCCTAAAAATTTAAGGGCTGCATTTCAATGAAAATAATATTAACCAAGACTAATTAGTTATATTACATAGATCTATCAAATTAGGTGCTATATCTGTAAGATCGTATGAAGTTGTTTATAGTTTGAGGAGATGAAGATAGTACCGAAAGGATTTCCTCTTCGTATGGCAATTGAATAATCTAAAAGCCCAGATTTGTATCTAAATCTTTCTTTGTGGGAAAATGGAAACCGATATATTATATCGGAGTGTAGTGTCATTTTCTTTATAAACGTAAATTAGGTGGATTTTATTTGTTAATATGAATTAGGAGGGTGATCTTTTTGTTCTAAAGATAGTTAAATATTTTTTCAAATGAGAACCCAATGACTTCACAACAAAATTCAAAATTCTGGAGTTTACCACTTATATCATTATCATCTATAATGATCTCTGTACCCACCGTGAACTGATGTATTTTTCTGCGAAATTTTAGTAGCAGTAGTGAAAAGTACAGTTTCGGCTATTTCAATAATGTATTCGTCGTACTCAACCATGTATAGTTTCTCTGACAATGAGTAGCGCAGAACATCATAGAGCTTTTTTTGAAAATGTCATTTTCTTATTTATAGTTGGAGCTCAAATAATTTATCATTCGTCTTAAGACGGGCTGCGATTATTATTTTCATTCAAAATTATTCGAAACTTTCAAAATTAATTTTCTGATTTTCGTTTTTTCTTTCCGCAATTCAACAGCTTGCATACTATCCTTCGAATTAGGTGGAAGAAAAGTACTCTACCCGATAAAAATGTCCTTAGGTTTTCACAGCCGTTCAAAATCTTCTGTGTGTAGATTTATGGGATATTCTGCCGTGTATATGTGACCTCCCTGGTCAACATTTCGGATCCCGTTGCAGGGTCCATCATCAGGGCTGATGATGGTTTAATTATACTTAATGCTACTCGAGTTTTGAGAGTGATATAAACTCTTATCGACAAGTGAAGTATTAAACTAAATACATTTAAATATAGAAAACGAGACTTAAGTGGAAACAGCTGTAATTAATTAGGTAATGATAAAAATAGCCGGATTTACTAATGTTAGGGGAAGGGTGTTAACGGGAATATTGAGCAGGGAGGATAAGAGTTGGTGCATGTGATATTGTGAAACAATTTAATATCCGAGTTCAAATTCATATTCCTAATCTTTTAAACGTTTGGTTCGACGGATGTTCGGCGATATTTAAAGATTTTTCAACTTTTTAAATAATATATTATTTATGAAAAAATACGCGTAGCGTATACACATAAAAGCATTATTATAAAATTTCAATATACCTAGTTCAATTTTAAGCATCGTTTTTCACTGATATAAGTTTTGAGTATTAATTTCCAATATTTTTTATCATTAAGACATTATTTAATATTAAATTATCATATAAAGTATATTGTGTAATTATATTGTATTCAAAATGTTCATAAAATATTTATACTTTGTACTCTAATGTCACTCTAGGATCATTTATAATGAACTGTCTATTTGTTAAAAAAAAAATTAAAAAAATTACAATAAACATTACAAACAGTATATAAATATCAAACTTACAAAGAAACCAAATATTAATAATATATTTAAAAAGTTGAAAGACGGCACTGTTGTAATACCTTGATTAATTAGACTATTGTTTCCAAGTAGCATCAAAAATATGATTGAATTATTTATATTAACAATTTTCTTTCACTTTCACACTAAATATCTACCTCAATGCTCCAGTACCAACTTTGAGTGGGGACACGGTACAAATTCAGAGCAGTCAAATCGAAGATGTCCAGTTTTTTTTGTTTTGTATAAAAACATTTATCGATTTGCGTAAACATTGTTTTATTTCTTAGATAATTTTATCATTTGTAAGTACTTCAGAATAAAAATAAATTTTTGGTTGCATCTCAAACTAATTTTGATTTATTTCATTTTAAAATCATGTCGCTCTTATTGAAAAACCCTTTAGTTGCAGTGTAATCCAACGTTTATTTAGAAAATATATTTTAACATACCTACAGTAAATATATTTTGACCTACCTATATAAATACACATATGTATACCATGTAAAATGCGTACATTGTCAGTATCAATCAATAAAATAGCTTTCATATTAGCTGCTTTTATATCTGTTTTTATATAAGTAATAGATGTTTTTCCGTCATATTTCTGCGACTTGATTTCATCCTCTCACGGTGCTATTGACTTTTATTCTTTTCTTCACGCTAATTTATACTCTTTATCTGAAATCTTCGAGTAGTATTTCCCCATTCAAGTTATTAAAAAACTATAGTCAAATCATTCGTAATTTTAACGTAACCTAACCTAAAAGTAAATATTCACCACTGATATTTAGTCATTTACGTAGAATGTAAATGCAAACTTAAAATTTTCAATTTGTTTGAATTTGACACATTTATTCAAGAAATTAACTACAAAAAATATACTTGCCCGCAAAAAAAATAAATCGATATACGAAAACATACCGATTTCTTTATTCTTGAAATGACTCTTCTTCAAATTAAATACCTATTAAATAATGCGTGTTTAAATAATATATAAATATATTTTCAAACAATATGTACATCTCGATTCTTTAACATTTTTTCATATTATTTCCTTACTTTCTGAAACTGGCAGTGGCAATGTACGAACTGTATATATAGTTTTTGAGCAATTATAATATAGATAAATATTAGATTTTGCTCCTGAACTTAGTGTTTCGATAATGCATCGGAATTTATAAAGGAATTAAAATTATAATAACTAACTCACAACCTAACTAACCATCACACCGTTTCCCCGCAGGGGTAGGCAGAGATACATCTTCTCATACAAGTTCTAAGACTGTTGAGCCTTTTAACAGGGCCATCCTCAAATACTTGTAGTAAATATTTGATCGCGCAGACGCCCTCTTTTTTGCCTTCAAAACTCGCCTCATATATTTTCTAAACCATCCTTCCCTCGCTCATACGTTCCACATGACCAAACCGTCTCAGCACTTCTTTCTTTTTTTCTATTCTACCAATAATAAATACAGCTAAAAAAAGGTGAGAAAACTGAAAATATTAAAATGAATTAATTAATAACTACATAATTTACAAATAATTTTCGCGTAAGTTAAGGTTAGGCAAAATTTGCTCGGAACGTGTGTAAAATAATATTTTCAAAATAAGATTCGGAATTCGGGGCGCCCTCCCTCCCTTATTTTAAACATTCTTCCCCTGTTTTTAAGCACAGTGCAAACGGGCGAAAATATCGAATTTCCCTACGAGCGGGAGGTGACATCTCGGACAATGTCCATTCTCCTTCGGCCTCCCTCGTCTGGACCGGATTTCAAGGCTCAGCATGTGAGTTCGGAACAATAAGGGCGACTTTCATAACACAAATTCTGCGAACAAAGAGTTGCTATTAATTAAACGGGGTGGATTAAATAGCTTCGTCTCTGCGAGACGAAGCTATTTATACGGGAAACGTGTATGGAAGTCTTTACACAGCGCTAATGACCTGCATTAGCTGGCTTAAGTGTCACTTTATATATTTCATCGTCCACGTAAAAATATCCACATAACATTTTTAAAATGTCCATGAAAAATATATATATTTGTTCTTAAAATATAAAAATTAGAATTGTATTATAATATAAAATGATCTTATGAAATTAAAAATAATTTTGTAGGCGTGTTATACGTATTTTAAATAATTTGGAAGAGTAGCATAAATACATTAAACATAGTATTGATTAAATTCCATTTATAGAGGTATCATTTCCAGTGGCGACATCTTGGTATAGTCATGGAAGATCATGGAAATCAAAAATTCTCCACAACAGACCACCATTTTATATGTAGCACAGTTACCTCAGATATTTGGAATAAAACAGATTAAGAACAAAAATGCAAACATTTCAAAAAATTTATAATTTATAATAAATAATATATATATATATATAATATATATATATATATATATGTTTAAATAGAAGTTTTCGCGAAGAGGTATATGCATTATGAAAAGGTTATTTTTCGGGAACTTCGCGGATTTGTAAAAATATCTTATTTTTGCGCTATATTTCGGTTACACTGAGATAACCATTCTCAAGCTGGTCTCTCTGACAGTTCAGAGATAAATATTCGATTTCTCTGACTTCGTCCTGAGGACATCCTATATGTTTCTTATATAAATTGCTTCGTCTCTGTGAGACTTCTTTAATTTAAATAAATTAAGGATTATCGCTCTGTGGACAAAATCTACTTATTATGTTCTTAGAACATGCATATAAAAATGTTGTTAAAGAGTCGTTAGTACATCCAGTTGATGATCACATTGCTTCTATGTTTGTTTAGATTCCTTTTGTAATATTAAAACTATTGTTACTTTTAAGTAAAATTCTAAGTGGTAAACTCAAATCTCTTATCATTGATCTCTTAATGTTATCAAAGTTTTTAATATCAATACCATTTATCTGCAATCTCGCGAATCCTCCTAATACCTCATTATACTCGCTCGTTCTAGCCGGCAGATACAGTGATTGGTTGTAGAATATTTTGTGTTCTGGGCTTTAATCCTTGCCTTTCACTCTGCCTTTTCTTATCGCGACATGGCGCGATAGCAATATATTTATTTTTTTACACAATAATATATTTATTTTTCTAAATACGTTTTATCCACACAAACCCAAATCAGAATATTCATTGTAACGAGATCTATGAGAACAAATTATGTATACGTTCTGGATAGAGTTTTCTTTTTCTGGCTCTTTTAAGGACTCTTTTGCATACGCAATCTTTTTGGCCAACGTTCGGATTCCATCATCAGGGTCGCAAGGTGCACCATCAGGGTTGGTGTCGCTTGTTTGTATTGATGTTGTTAATTTGGTTTACAATATCATGACTAAAGCAAGTATATATACCCTAGAGCAGGCGCGTAATACCATGAATATTAAAGAACTCACATATTTGGGCAGCAGAATTTTCCAACACGGCCACTCCAAGGCAGACATTACAAGCAATATCCAACAAGCAATAGTCGCCTTCAACAAAAAATCCAAAAATCTCCTAACATTGATATAAAGGTGAGGAAAAAAATGTTTAAAACTCTTGCCTGGAGTGTGCTGTTGTATGGCAGCGAAATATGGACCATCGGCCAGAGCTATCCGGGAGGCTAGCGGCCTTCGAGATGTGATGCTACAGATCCATTGGTCAGAGCATATCCGAAACGACGAGCTACTAAGCAGGGTGAGCGAAAAGAGGCAGCTCCTGAACAGAATCGCTGAAACAGAACGAGCGAGTTGGATGGGCCATAACATAAGGCACCCAGCCTGCTTTTTACCATCGTCAAGGGCAATATTGAAGGCAATAATCGTAGAGGTCGCCCGAGATCAAGCTACATAGACCAGGTTATCGGAGGTATGCGCTGTAGCACCTGCCAAGAAATGAAGAGGCTGGCAGGTGACAGAGAGGAGTAGAGAGATCAAGTGCTTGATGCAGATCCTAGGATTAAAAAAAGCCTTTCTTCAATGTTTTCATTGAACGCCACCGCTACCATAGAGGTATACCAAATAATACCCCAGTAAATTCTAAACAGACGATTTTAAACGGTCGTTTGTGTAAATTTAATTTCTTGGTCTATGTGGGACTTCCATAATTTATAAAAAAATTTAGTCATTCTAGACATTCATACTCTCTAAATCAAACGTAAGCCTGGGGCTGGCAGAAGAGGAATGAAAATAGATTGAATACAGTGCAGATGAGATCCTTAAGAGGTATATGTGGCAAATCCATTTACGATAGAGTGATTAAGAATGAAGATATTAGGAATGAATGTAATGCTGATCTTACATAATGAATAGAATTAAAAAAGGGTCGCTCAGATGGTTCGGGCATGTTGAGCGAAAGAATGAGGAAAAAATGGTAAAAAAGATATATAATGCAAGAGTTGATGGCGCCACAAAGAGAGAACGACCGTGGAAGATGTGACATGACCAGATTAACCAGATACTGGAAGATGGTCCCGTTAGAAGACTCAACAACCGGCGAGCTTGCATGCGAAGATGTATGAATGTGGATGAGGCGAGAGCTGTATGTCGGAAGAGCGCTAAGTAAGTAAGTAAATCAAACGTGTAATGTGAAAGGATTTTTTTATAAGTTAGATTTATTACTCCCTTTATTTACTCCCCATTGTTTGTTTGACGCAAAAACTTTGGATCGATTTTTAACCCCTTTCCCGTAATCCAATCGAGCTGAAACTTTGCAAGCAGTCTCGTAGCGACGATCAAAAAGATATATCAAATTTAAGATTATGTTACCAAAATTAAGATGGAGTGACAACGTCCTCAAACATATCTCTGCCTTAGAGCTTCGAAACTGGAGAGAGCTGGCACTAGACTGAGACGAGTGGAGGAAAATTATTGAGGAGGCCAAGACCCACCAAGGGTTGTAGTGCCAAGAATGATGATGATGATGAATTTTGGATTTTTCATACAACTGAGTAAGTTGGTACTCCAACACGGCGTGGTAGACACGATACCTGATAAAATAAGAAAGGGAGTGTTTTAACTTGGTTTTTATTGGTTACATTTTTTAAAATGTTTGGAATACACTTTTTATGTTTAGCTTATAACGATTCACAGTTATAATTAAAAATTTAATATTATTGCAGTTTAGTGTAATAGTACTATATTGTAGTGCAGTTTATCCTCCTGATGATCAGATTTTGACGCGGGTTGCTCCCGAACACAATTTCTTACGAACATCATTTTCCTCCTTTTGCTTCTGCGTCTCCGAACTGCCCGGCGCTTCCCTGGCGCCTCTCCGCCCCGGGACGGGATTTAGATATGGAAATAGCGCTCAGCGTCCGAGCCCCCCGGCCCGCCCGCGCGGGGGGCGGCCGTGCATGCGTACTTGTGCGCTGTGTATTGAAATCATCAATATTCCGCCTAGTGTGCGGAGATAAGACAGTGTCCGGCACAATTTGCCCGAAATCCCACACCGCCCCGCCCCCCCCGCCCGCCCCGCCCTGCGGACACGCGTCTCCCCCCGAGCAGGGCTGAACCGTGCATGTATAATTTTTAAAATCGACCGACAAGAATTTTAAATTTATTCCGAGATGACAATTTGAATTTTCACAAGGGTAGTAACATAATTCACGGTCCGCTGACATCTCACGCGGGGGTTCTTGGTTCGATACCCGGGGAGTAATAGGCTAGTGAAGTGGGACCCATCACAGACCCAGGGCCGTTCTACGAGCTAAAAGCTCCCGTATCGGCCCTACACTTTCGCCATCCATTTTGGCATTGTTTTAATGCTAAAGCAGCTTCCTCGCTACGAGGCGGCGAGGAAACTGCACTAACCACTTCACTGTCTCCGGGGTGCGTTACGAAAAACAGTTTATTCAAAGAAAATAACAATACATAAAAACAAAATCACAAGTAAATAACAAAATATAAACAAAAGGCAGAGAAATACAAAGAAAAGAAAATAGCAAAGCATAAATATCAAACATCAGAAAATAACAAAGCATGAATATAAATAAAGCAAAATGAGATAAAATATAGAAGATACAACAAAATACATAAATGCATTTTATGCAAAGGAAGAATAATATATAATATGTGTGGAATATATGAATGAGTATTGAAAAATACATGGGTGACAGCTAATCAGGAGAGTAATGTAACTAAGCCGGGGATTAATGTATTATCACTATATACTAAGAACAGTAATACGTCTTCATACAAACTGGCCGCTACCCATTAGAATGTGTGCGTGCGTGCTCGGCGCCGTGTACGCACCCACTGTGACGCACACATTGACATAGAATATGGGGGCACAAGGCGGCGGCAGTAAGGGCCGTGCCTTCGGTGCCATTCGCGCTCGCAGCCGCCGCTTTAGAAAAAAATGTCTTTTTTATGTTTGTGGTGCTTTACTAAAAAGGTGTGTTGATTATCACAAAGACTGTGAGTTTTTAAAAGTCTAAGTTGATGTTAAACAGCGTAAAATCGGCACATCAATTATTGAACAATTAAAAGAAATTGAATTTTGTTCGGGTTTCGTATCTACCTTATGCGTCGGAATCTCAGACGCTACGAGTTAAAAGAAAGGGAGTAAAAATAAAGTGACAACCCTAGCGTCAACGCAAGAGTAGGCTAATAACTCGCCGACAGGCCGGAGATAAACTACTATTCTGGGTATACTGTTTTATTACATAATAAAAAATCTGTGTGATTTTTTCATCATGGGTGTTTTCGCCATGTATTTTGGTACAGCGATAATGAATTAATTATGTATATAATAAGCAGTTCAAATATTTAAGTCCCGTATTTAAATAAAAACACATAATGTTCTTAAACAAAATTTTTTTCATATATAAATTATATTCTGGAAATTGAAATATTTTAAATTCTTTAATGACAATACTTTTGGCCAATGTGCAAGTGTTATTAATAAATGCACCTCGTTACAATATTGCTATATAGGAAAGTTAATATATTTTGGCCGCAAGTTACGGCTATGAAATGAGCGCCGTTTTTTGTAGCGTTGCGTTAGTGACGGATATTGTTACATAGATAACTACGCATTTTTTCTGCTTATACCCCATTTTATTACTCCATTTCTTTTAACTTGTAGCGTCTGTTTGCTTGATTGACGGAAAAATTTTGGATCGATTTTTAACGTTTTTCCCGTGAACCAATCGAGCTGAAACTTTGCAAGCAGACTCGTGGCGACGGTAAAAATGATCTGTAAAATTTTCGTTAAAAAATAATTATAGTATAATTTTGTAGTATAATATAATAAAAATAATTATAGTAGAAATTTTAATGGTTTTTTAAAATTGGAAAATATACAAATGTTTGCTTACTACCAACAGCGGCCTGATGACGTCACGGAATATTTAAATTTGAATCACTCCACCAGTATAATAGGTACATCACTAAGAATTTCGAAAATTTATGACAATTGGTTCACAGATGATAGTAAAATTCGGTTTTTTGGGAAGAAGTCAAATAATAATTTATTTCTTTTAGATTTCTGCTACATTACTCAAATCTGATTCAGACGATTTTAAATCATTTGATGCTGGAAATTCATAAGGTACGATATTGCTGATAATTGAATCTATCAAAATCTTGATTAAATTAACTGACAAATGTTTTTAGAATTTAATCTTCAAAGCATGAAGTGTCTTATCAAAGCTCAAAACATCTGACATTTTAGGAATATATAAAATTCCTATATGTTTAGTGTTATGTTATATGTTTTGACTCATTTTTAATTGTTAAGATTTTCATTCGCCAAAAGGAATGTAAGAGGAAATAAAACGAAAAGAATATCAAATGGAGATAAAGAGATATTTTTAGAGATTTTTAACACAGATATTTGTCTGGACATGTTTCATTTTCAGCCAATCAATTATTTAATTACATGATGTTAAACTTAATTTACAAAGAAAGGGAGTAAAATGAAAATTTGGTTTTTATGGTTTAGTTTTTACACTTCATCAAGGTGGACACAATGTTTTCATATGCGACCCTACGACGGAGACTCGACTAATGCCACCGCGGAATCGCCACGTATTTTCACCAGAACTTCTCCTTTGTTGGGGGTCGTCGCCTTTCGCACTATTTCGTTTGTTCTAGAACTCCCCTGCTTTCCAGGCTATAATATATTCAGCCTATTGCCACTTTAGCGTGCTAATATTTTGGATAACATTTATTATCCAGTTTCAGTGATCAATTTGCCTGTTTGTCATATGATAACTCAAAGATTCTCCAAGCACGGGCGTATCCATTGCTCTTTGGGTAACATTTAATTCATGTACCGATTACGTGGTTGTAGGCTTTATTTAGACTTAAGAGTTTATATATAGTTTTTCGAGTTCATTGGAAAGGAAAGACGGAACAAAATTTTGTTAAATTTATTTTTGATATTTTTAATATTCATTCATTAGAAAACAGTTATAACATAACCACAAAGTATAAAATTGTATGGAGATGAATTAAGCCCATTCTATAGACAAGAGGTTTGGTAAACAGCGGAAGTTTGTCCCTTTTGCGTATACTTAAGACATGTATTTTTTCATAAATAAATCCCCTTAGTTAAAAAAATGTATTTTTTGAAATACACTTTTTTTTAATTTCGCTACACACCGAGTTTCTTCGAGTAAAAAAATATTTTTATAATAAAGCGCGACTTGCTTACTACGACATTATATTTTTTAAGAGTACTTAAGTTTGATCTTTTCATAATCGTTTTAAAATCACAAGCTCGTAGTATTTTTTTAAATAAGTCAGGAGTAAACGAATCAGTCGTGGAACACACAGCGTACCAAGAAATTCACGTTAGACGTGAGTGGTGTCTTTATATTTAGCGGACTGTGGTTTACTAGCTTGATTGGCCCGGCTTCGCTCGGGACGGCAGATTTTGAGGCTTTTAACTGGGCCATCGTCCGATTAATTATTGTAGAATCTCTTCGTGCCAGGTCTTTCACGGACGCTCTCCATTCCTGTTACTTCAACTCTTGCTCTATATATTCACTTAACCATCCTTTCCTCGCTCATGCATTCTGTATCTCAGCACTCCTTTCTTAATTGTATCTACTACACTGCAATCTGCATTAAATTTACTAATTTGTTCAATTGTTCGATCATTCCTTACTCTAACAACCAAAGATTTTCCACACAAGCGCTTTATTGATCGCATTTCCACCGCATTCAGTCTTCCTTCATTCCTTTTTTACAAATTCCAGGCTTAACTTTCATACATCAGAGTTGGCACTAGAACGCCATTATGTCCCGCTAGTCTTGCTTCCTTTGACTTGTTCTTATTGGTAATAATTGCATTTAGAGTTACGTTGTTACGTTTAAAAAACTCTTATGTATAACTAAATGTTATAAAAATATAAAAACAACTAAGATATATTAAAGATGTCTCACAGAGATAGAAAATTTTTATGTTGGAAAGTATGAATGGAAGTCTTTTTTTGGGCGTTTATAGTACGTACTTACGACCTGTAATTGGCTGGTTTAAGTGATCACTTTACATAATGTAATGTTTACCCCTTCATTGACCACCACATGGATCTAAATTCAGAAAGTTTATAGCATTTCTGTATGTACCTAATTTCTCTTTATTCAATACAAACTACGCTATAGCCATTTACGATTGAAATTTGTCATTACTAAAAAATTTTGCCGCTGTCATCCGTATTCTGAACTAAACAATATTGCTTTTTCTGTATCTTGACAGTTATTTTATTACATTGTGATGTCGTTTTTTGACGTTTTATGTTTGAAATTAATGATTTAAGGTTTACGGTCGTTAGACATATTTAACTGTATATGGTTACGGATATTTTATACGAACCGTGTGTTTTTCCGAGAAACTGTTCTCGACGTTTCTTTGACCTCGTATTCAACGTCATCAGGAGAACGACCTGTACCTGCGCAGGTATAAGGCGGACTGATTACTGTTTCCGCCGACGTAATTAGTACATATTGCACACTGGCTACCTCTATCGTAGAAGAAGTGAACACTCCATAACAAGGTGCACATAATTTACGCCCCCGGAAACAGTAATTAGTCCGCTCTGTACCTTCGCGGGTACAGGTCGTTCTTCAACAAAACGTCGATAACAGTTTCTCGGAAAAACATACGGTTCGTATAAAATATTCGTAACCATTTACAGTGAAAAAAGGTTTGAAATTAATTAATTCAATCAATTAGAAAGCTCATTAACTTAACTTATAACTTAACATTTGTTTACGTTTTAGAGCTTTCTGATTGACTGAATTAATGAATTAATTTCAAACACATAAAACTTAAAACATCGAAATTGGCGGCAACACAATGTTATACATACCTGTCAAGATTGGGATAAAGATATGACATCCCGATATTGCTATTTCAGAATATCACAGTATTCACAGTAACACAGTATATATTCTTTAATGTATGGACACAAAATCCAGTAATTAATATATATATATATATATACAATACATAATAAGAAACCCGTGTTTTCCTACCCGCAAGTTTTCTTCACAACCAGCCACAACCATCCACCGTTGGTTATGGTGGTGGATAGCCCTTGGTGTCACGTTGAAAATATGCGAGTTTGGTGGGGGTGGCTGGGCGTGGGTGGGAGTGGGTGACGAAAATGTGCTTTCTAGCACATTGTTTTGTTATGGGAAGGCCGCAAATGGTTCAGATTGTTTTAAAATAGGCGCGCCGACTGTGTCGGTGAGTCTAGAAGGTTCCGGAAAAACCTGTTCTAGAAAGTTCTGGAAGAAGAAGGTTCTAGAAAATTCCCGAAAGTTCTATGAGGTTCTAAACTGAGTGGCAGAATGTATCGGTGTGTCTAGAAGGTTTCTGTACATTCGATAAATTTCTTGAAAGTTCTGGGAGGAGAATGTTCTAGAAGGTTCGCGAAAGTTGTGGGTACAGCTAGTTGTATTCTTAAAAATTATTTTGAAAAATGTCTTTAATTTTTGTTAAAAAAAAACGCGGAAAGGTGAATTAATACTGAAGTCTTTTATTTTAATTTTTCACGTTGGTGCAATGTTTGTTCACATTCGGCAACCCTGCTAACCACGAGATGCGTGCGGTGCGCGGGCGGGCGGGTCGGGGGGGGGGCGGCCCCCCTCCGCCGGTTTTACGATACCCACCGTCCATTGGATCATTTTATTGCCCCGAACAAATAATGCGCAAGATTAAAATTTTACAAGTCTTCTCGTTCGGTCCATCGGCGGCCTCTGGCGTGAATAAGTAAGGGAGGGGGCCACGCGCAAAATTGACAGCACACGTGATCTGCGAGTGGAGAGGCGATTCCACGACGGACACAAAATCTGCAAGCGTTTCGTTTAACCAAATTATAGAAAATTATAGAAAATTCAAAACTAAATTGAAAAACCTTCTACAAAAAACCATCACAATAACGCAATGAAAAAATCTTACCAAACGCAAACAATATATACATACTTTTAAATGTTACTAGCTGTGCCCGCGCTGCGTAGATTTTCAGAACACTGTTTGGATCGCGATAGAACTTTTGCGAACCTTCTAGAACATTCTCCTTCAAGAAATTCGAATGTACAGGAACCTTCTAGACACACCGACACATTCCGCCACTCGGTTTAGAACCTTATAGAACTTTCGGGAATTTTCTAGAACCTTCTCCTTCCAGAACTTTCTAGAGCAGGTTTTTCCGGAACCTTCTTGACTCGCCGAAACAGTCAGCGCGCCTATTTTGAAACAATCCGAAGCATTTGCGGCCTTCCCATAACAAAACAATGTGCTAGAATGCACATTTTCGTCACCCACTCCTACCCACGCTCAGCCACCCCCACCAAACTCGCACATTTTCAATGGGACACCAAGGACTATCCACCACCATAACCACCAGGGGGTGGTAGTATCTGGTTGTGAAGAAAACTTGGCGGATAGGGAAACACGGGTTTCTTTTTATATATATATTGATTACAATACCTTCTTAATTATTAATTTTTACAACTTAATTTAACGTTTCCTTGTGTATATCTTGTTTACTTACTCTAATGTCTTCCTTTTTTGTCTTCTTGTATTGTTTATATCTTACTTACTTAATTTAATGTCTTAATTTTTATAACTTAATCTAATCGTGTGCAACATCGTGACTTCGACATGGTATTGCCACGTAATACAAGAATACAGAAACACCCTGCTTTCGACACGGTATTGCAAGCCGATACTTAACCACATCACCAACACTCACAACAACACATCAGCCCTGATGATGGACCCTGCAATGGGATCCGAAACGTCGGCCCGAAAAGTCGTAACAACACGGCATTATACCCCAGAAAACACAAACTTGAAGATTCTGAGTGGCCGTGAAAACCTAAGAACATACGAGTATACATAATTAATTTGTTCATTTCGATGGCATTATTAACTTGTAAACTAACTAACCATCACGCCGTTTCCCCACAGGGGTAGGCAGAGAGGATTGAACGCCACACTCTTCTATCCTGGCCCACCACTTTTGCTTCAGCCGCATTCATGCATCTTCTCATACACGTTCTACGGTTGTTGCGGCTTTTAACGGGGCCATCCTCAAACACTTGTTGTATCCGATCGTGCCAGGTCTTTCGCGGACGCTTTCTATTCCTGTTGCCTTCAACACTCGCCTCATATATTTTCTTGACCATTATTAACATATACTTCACTTATTTCTTAAATAGTGGTGGAATTTCATTCAAATAAAATCATAACTCTAAAAAATAGTTTATTAAATCAGTTTATATTCTTTGAAAAATTTAAATACGATATAGAAATACAATTATAGATTTCTGGACGCAATTGGATTGACGTGTTTAAATTATTGATTTCGGAATATTTTTTATGACTTCCTATCCACTTATGCTCATGACTTATATATTATGACGGATCATAGCAGAATCTATTCTCGCGGAGTTTGCACAGCTTGTTCCTAGATCGGCAGTTTCGTGGCTAATTTTGCTCCATGCTCTAGATGTGTTCTACCATGGCTGCCGAGAATATCGAGTTCTAGGTTAGGTTCCCAAGATCCTAAGCTGCCTGATGCAAAGCGGTATGTGATTTGGCTGTATTTCGGCCAATGTGTACATCATCAGTTTCATTTGTAGGGCAATATAATCAAGGATAATGACTTGCTGCAGGTTTGCGAGCTACTGGTGACTCATGCATCGAAAAAGAGTAAATACTCAATTAAAAAACAATATTTTTTTTTTATACTTTGTGTAAGTTTCTTTAATGAAAGTCCAACGTTTTACAGAAATAAGTAAAATATACAAAAAAATGCAAATTTGAAGAAATTTATCTCGATAACTATTCAATGGAACTCGAACATTGTTGCATGAACATTTTAAACTGAAAGTTTTTTTAAGAATCTACCTGTTTAGTATTCTGGACTAGCTCTCTTACCCTGTATATCAATTCGCTTACGAAATCAGAATTCTGAATACTATGTAGTATTCCTTCTTTCTTCGTTCTCTGCATAATGCTTATTATATCCTTATCAGTCACATATCGCACTCTTTGAATAGCGTTTCTACTTTAAAATCGTTTTTTCTACAATTTTTCAAAAACTTATTGTTCCAAATATGTGTCTTTCTTGGTAATGCCACTTTACTCTAATATAAAAATTAATCATCAATTTTGGCTCTGCAACCCCTGTGTGTCTTGGCCTTCTCAAGTGTCTTCTTCCACTCATCTTGGTCTTGTGCTAGTCCTCTCAGTTTCTTCCATCAGTTCTGAATCTTTAAGGCAGATATGTTTCTCAGGACATTGTCGCTCCATATTAATCCAGCTCCTTCACCCTATTGGTCTTTAATTCAGCAGGGACTTTGGTGCTTATTGTTCCTAATTATTTCTACATGACCCAGTAATTGAAGTCTTCTCAATATTATAAATTTTCTGACGCTTAGTTCCTCAAAAAAAGTATAGAGCTCATGGTTTTAATTTGACGCGTATCTTCGGACCGGTTCTAGAAAACGGACTTTGGCGCAGACGTTGCAACAATGGGATCTGTTTAAGAAGCTAAACGTCACAAAATTTATAAAACTGGGAAGACTTCGGTGATTGGGTCATGTGGAGAGGGGATGGGAGAGGGTCATGACCGAGCATCATGTACCAAAATTCCCGCTGAACTCAAGGCCGATAGGGCGAAGGAGCTAAGGAAGGCCAAAATTAAGATGGAGTGACAACGTCCTCAACGACATTTCTGCCTTGGAGCTTCTGAACTGGAGAGAGCTGGCACTAAACCGAGATGAGTAGAGGAAGTTTTTTGAGGAGGTCAAGACCCACCAGGGGCTGTAGAGCCAACAGTGATGATGATAATGAAATAAAAATCAATATACCTACCTACTTTTTAAAATATTATCAGTATTTTTCTAGTATTGAACTAAGGTTTATTAAAAGCTTACATAGTGTGTATTATTTATTCAAATTTGTTTCATTCACAGATTAGATTAAGTTAATATTTTCACAGAAAAATATAAATATACATCCACTTCGAAAGAGGTTTTTAATATATTTAAAATATTTACGTAATGTAAGTAAGGATGAAATAAGTACCTCGCACCTCTCTTGAAAATAAGGTAAGTGGATACTTTTGTGTTCACGGAAAACAATCCCTTTGTCCAAACGTTCGCCTTTTTTACGTTTACGTCGGTACATGGAAATGGACCGGTCAATTTATCTTGTCTTTGAAATAAATCAAAGTAAAGTGTACACGGCAATACGTTTTTGAGAAGTATATGATACACATTGTCTGTGTTTTATTTCTTTTGTTCTATTTTAGGACATACAATAGGAAACTATAATTAGGTGATTATGTAATATATGTAACTACATATTTAAACGAATTAAATCAGTAAAAACACATTTAAAGGCATAATATAATGTACAATTCAAACACGGATAGGTTGAGCAAATACATATACAGCTTGTCTCGTATATAGTAGTGAAAACTTCAGGGGAGAGAATATTTTTTAAATTTGGGTGAAATGTCAACATTTATGGGGATAAGCAATATCAAAATTGGCATTTATAAATTGGCATATATAATACGTTATTTATTATTCTTCATTTTCAATTACTATTATATAATTAGTTATCGAATTTATTCACATTCAAAATTCATGCGCTTTGATACAAGTCAAATAAAATGATTCACATAAGTATTAAAAATATTTTCTATTCACAATTGAATAAAATATCACCTATTATTTTGGATAGAATACATTTTTGATATAAAAAAAATAGAATGGTTTCTGTCTACTAGGATGTCCCATTGGTATAGGACAATATTTGTAATAGCCTCCCTAAAGACCTCCGGGTATTGCCACATCTTTCAAATGACCGCCTAGTCTACTTATTTTATTCATCAACATTTTAATATAGATAGAGCAAATAAACTATACTTCTAACTCCTTCTTATATATAATTGTGTCACGTTGTTACTAAAATACATCATCGACTATTGAAAATGCATTCTAAGATCCTAACACTTTTCAATGTAGTATATTGTGATAACTTTCTCATTTTTTTGTCATGAATCAGACCGATAAATCGATATTAATTGGTCGAATATGGCTCTCAGTTGGTCTTGAACTTAAACGTGAACAAGCCAGGCGTGCTGGCGTCATCCTAGCAGTGATTATATAAAATTCTTACATTTAATTTTAACAATGTGAAATAGAAGAAGTTAAAAAATAAAGAGTATCACAATATTGATTTAAAAAACGTGTTTATAATAAAAAAAATATTTAAAAAAAAATAACCTTTCTTGGTCAATATAAACATTTTTTCAAAAATATACTGGAAAAATGTATACTTTTAATCTCTAACGCCATTAAAGGCCCTGAGGACCAATTGCTGTAGCAAAACACACACCAAGGCTTGACTAATTCACATAATTGTAGTGTGATTCTACCGGGACTCGTACTGCCAGATTATGACCACTGGATAACGAGAGCCGCTCGATATTAATAAATAAACAAATTAAACAGATCGAAAATCGTTCTTTTTAAAAACTAATCTTGTTAAAAATAACGAGAAATATTATAAAATAAAGGTATGAACATAGTCCAAAAACATTATGTTATATGTGAATCAATGTACACATGAAATTATTCCTAACACGATTACAAAGAATATTAGATTAATAAGTACTCTTATGAAATAAGCGGTATTATTGAATTAATGTTATGACGCGGATTTGTGATAGATTAATGATTTTGTTAAGCTAAAATGCAACGATAACGGATCTTTTTCTCTGCCCTATTTCTCGTGGTTCGTTTTAATGCAACGGTTAGCCGTTTCATTGTTGCGAAATGCAAATGCGTTTTTTCCCCTGTTGCGAATTTCATTGTTAGGGGTCAAGTCGAGCAAGCCATACGTAATACTTTAAGTGTCTTTTAAGGTCGGGTCCAAAAGGTCGACCCTCAGATTGTTCTATCGACCCAAAAATGTCACAAAGATGACCCGAATAGATCTATGGCTAACAATGAAAATAAATTCAAAGCGTTTTGTCGCGTTCGGCGCAAGAAATGTCGTTGTAACAGGTTATGTGATACATATTGCGAAATGTAAATGCGTAACGTGAAATGTAGCGCAGTGCATCGTTGAAATTGATAATAAAGGGTCTGCAGGTCTGTTATTTGACAGGTCTTAAAGAAATTTCAAAAGACGTTGATCACCTTATAAAGAGGGATATTACTTTGAAATAAAATGTGTAACTGTCAAAAGAAATCGTTACACTGTCATTTATAAATTTCCGGTTGAATGTATACATTTGTATAATTGTTAGCAACTTGGGTAAGAAATTTAATATAGGTACAAAAAATATAGATTTTTCCAGTCGAGATATTTTTTGATTAGAATTTTACAGAAACTTAAATTATTACTATTACATTCATTATAAAATATTAATAATTTATTCAAAGATCACCATATTTACATAAATTATTTGTTTACTGTTTTGTATCATAATTGTTTATTATAAAAATGTTTATTTTTCTGTTTATATGTATTTTACTCATGAATTCAGTATGTCGATCCCATTATCTTTATGCGGCTGGAGCAAGGTAATATAAGCTGCATTATCAATGACTGCGGAATAGTTACTCCATTATGAATATAATCATTGATAACTTATAAATAATATATAATAAAATTTTGAGTGCTTTTGAAATTATATTTCATCATCATCATCATCTTCTTTCCCCTATCCTAATAGGGTTGGGGGCCAAAGACTCGCGCTGCGTCTTCCACATGAACCAACCAGTCTAGATCCATTCTGTTTTCATACACATTTTTTTGTTGCTTTTCCCAGCTTAATCTGGGACGATCCACCTGTCGTCTTCCTTTCGTGGTTGCCAAGAGGTTTCTTCTCGGTATACATTCCCCCGGCATTCTGAGCACATATCCAAGCCACCTACTTTGTGATTTTTCAATATGTAGGAGTAGGGGCTCCACGTCGAGAGTGTGCCTTATGTCAGCACTTCTCACTCTGTCCATCAGTGTGACTCCCGCTACCCCCCTTAGAAAACTCATCTCGGTAACCTGGATCCTTGCTCTCACTGTCTCCGTCAGGATCCAAATTTGATGTCCATATATTAGGGTGGGCCTGTACACAGATTTGAACAGTCAGTTTTATCTTGACACTAAGCTCAGACTTTCTCATCACCGCAATGTATAGAGAACTTAGAATGCCGGCTGCAGCTCCAATTCTTGAAAATTAAATTATTTTTATTATGTTTCTTTATTACCTTATTCATCTGTATATTTTATTTCATATATAATATACGTTCAATAAAAGTTGTTACTTTAATTGTTCAATAAAAGTGTTACTTTAATTTATATACTAATATGGCTGGTCTTTCATACTTGACTTGTTAACTCTGGAATAAGCTTTGTATTATTATTAATATCAGGTAAATTGCGTTCCTTATGAATATATTGAGTATGATGAACGGAAGAATGGATTCAAAGGTTGAAAACTGATGGTCGTTTCGTTATTATCTTTAGAGATTTCTTTCCCTTTTACAGTTCAACGTATTTAAATTTGGGTTCTGTCCAGGGCAGATAAAGGTGGATTACAGATTTTACGATCGTCTTCTACCGAAGTACCTTTTGCCGGTATACTCTAGTGGAAACCCGAATAACCACACATTCGCACTATTGACGAGTAGTGTATTTATAATTGTAAGTAGTAGTGTATTTATAATTTTATTGTAAATAAAAAGCAGGTGTGAAACATTTTGAAATGAATACAATTTACGATTTTGTTTGTTTAGTATTCTACATTAAGAGCTATATTAGTAGAAAATTAACGAAATCAAACACATTAATAATTTTTGAATGAGATAAATATTCATTCATTTATTTTAATAAACTATCCAACCAAACAATACATTTAACTTAAGGCATGTTGGCCTTTAGTTAGCGTAACACGCATGTTAAGGTGTTTATTTGTAAATAATACTGTGGTTGTGGTGGGCAGTAATATTTACGTGCTAGTGTAGTGGTTGTCCTGACGAAGAGACAGGTTACGTCTCGAAACCGTAGACAAAAATAACATTATGTTGGAAAAATTCAAATTTGTAATTTGGCGGCAGCATTTTAATTTTTATAATAATACTCACACGAGGTTTTGATTAAGAAGTCTCATAGAGACAAAGCTATTTAAATGAGAAACATGTATGAAAGTCTTTTATATGATGACCCAGGGCTTACAATCTGTATGAGCTGGATAAATGATAATTCTACACAATGTAACTTCCTCCAATTTCATCTTAAAAACATCCAAGTATATGTTCCAAATTGAAACCTTTCATATATTTTAAGGGACTAAGCTACAGTGCTACAATGCTAGTCCTTTACAAAAAATAGTATACATAGATATTGCAGCTGGTAATGATACCTCCATATTTTTTAAATGTGGAATATTAAACAATGTCCTTTTTAATGACGTGCGGTTTTATTTATGAAGCGGCTGGCCGACGTTTCGGTCAGCCATTTCGGCCGAAGTTTCGGATCCTATTTCAGGGTCCATCATCAGGGCTCATATTGCCATATATACTCACAGACTCTTCAATACTTGTTCAATTATTGCTAATTTATTTTAATAATTAAGTTTAACCGCATTTCTGCATAATATTTTTATTTTTATTTATTTATTTAAAAAATCCTTGTTTACAAATAAAGATACTTAATACTAATTTAACAATAAAACATAAGATAAAGTACACATTTTTTTTGTTTTGTTTAATTTGTGGATTATGCCACTCTACTAGGCTACGCCTATAGAACACAATTATAATAATTTTTCGAGTTCGTCAGTAGTATTTATTTTCATAAGGTAGTTATTATGTATCTACAGAGTATCAAGTGGAATGTTAGTGAAAGTTGAGTTAGTCATAAGTCCAAGTGTAAATATGTGTAGAATAATTGTTTAATGTAAAAAGGTTAAAGTTTTATTTAAGATTATTTTTTATTTTCCTTAATTAATTAATTAATTTATATAGGTATATATTTTTATTTGAAGACATTATTATGCAATTATAGTAAGTAAATTTTCAGTTGCTGTTCTACCTTTGGAGGTAAGCCAGTTGTTTTGTATTTTATTAATTGAATATATTCTTAATTCCTTGAAGTCTGTTTTAAATATGTTAAATATTTTAGGCTCTATGTATGAGTAATTTTTCTGTCCATGTGTTGTCTTAGTTTTTGGTATTTCGTCAAGATTTCATAATGCTTGTCTAGTGTTATGTGAATGCAAGTTACTGGTTGCTTTTAGGTGGTTTGTGTTTTTGATGTAGAAGATGAGGGTAGATTTAACGAACAGCTGTCTAACGTCCAGTATATTAAATTCTCTGAATAGTCTGTCTGATTGGTATGTAAATGGTTTCTTATTAATGACCGGAGCAAGGTTTTTTGTGCCGTTATAGCTGGTTTTAATGTGGTTTTGTAAGTACCTCCCCAACTTGGAATCGCATAGTTCAAAAATGACTGGGCAAGAGCATAATAGATAGTTTTGAGTTGCTGTTTATTAAAAATATTACGTATGGATTTAAAAAGGTAAATGAGTTTTAAAAGTTTTCCCGATAATAGTTCAATGTGAAGTTTCCAGTTTAGGTGCCTGTCTATTATGATTCCCAAGTATTTCACACTATCTGCATTTTCCATATTGGATGGTAAAGTTATTAATTCTCCTCAGATTATCATTTTCATCATTGGCGCTGCAGACAATGAAACTAAACAAGTGCCTCTACGAAACGCCTTCTGGACGTCCAAGGCTGCTGTGTTTTCTATTGCACTAACCAAAGAGGCTTCTTGTCAAGCAGCCTCTTGCGAGAATAATTGCAGTCTATTATTATTATCATTATTTATCATTAATCAACCATTATTGCTACGTGAATCAACATTTTCGTCACAATTTAGTACGCCATAGTTTTTTTTTTTTTTTACTTTGTGAGTTATGTAACATTTTCCCACGGTCTCAAAAAGTCGTCTAAGAATCTTTCTTTAAAAATGGTTAGATTCTTGTCACCCATTATTTTTAAGGCTTAGTATTTCCATTGGTAAACACAGGGCCAATTGTGCTTCATATAGTTAGTATTTAGTATTTCTTCCATGGAATCCAGATATTCAATTATAATGAAGACCATAGCAGCATCTATTGAATGTAATCCAAATTGAATTTTTAAATGACATCATATTGGGATGTGATAAACGGTTCCAGGTAAACTAAACTATTCATAGCTTTAAATGAAAATGTCAAGAGTAAAAAAAATTACAATCATTTTAAATAATGCAACACGGTCAGTAACCAATCGTATTTTTTGAGCTGTTATGCCGTGAGGATGCCTGGGCTTACAATGGCATATTGCGCCATTCATGATAAAACTTCTGAACGATCCACCACGAGGCTGCTAAGTTTTTATTTTTTTGTTGTTTATTTACATTTGTTAATACAAGTTACTAATAACTGCCACACTAGGTAAAAACCTGTTCCGTGGCAGTTATTCTCATATGATATTTATGTAATATTAACAAATGACAATCAAAGAAAGTATAAACGTAAGAATGAAAGGAGATCAATAATAATAAAGTAAATCATAGGAATACCTAAATCTAAAAAAAAAAGAAAATATACAAATAAAATTAAGATAAGAATTTAAGTAGTTACAAAAATAAATATTATATTTAAGTATACTTTAAATTATTGAATCAGTTCCCATTCCCAGAGCATTAAAAACACGAGCTGACAGAATTTGAGACAAGGAAAACATTGCCTCGGAAAGAAAAACGGTGCAGAATGCACTCATAGCTTACGGATACTCCCCGAACGTACGGACATCAAGAAAACGATCTAGCATATGTGATGTTCCAAGAAATAAAGCATACTTACCTTACATCAGAGGTCAGAGGTGACAAAATCGGCCGGGTGTTGTTGAAATTAAATATAAAAACAGTTTTCAGCCCCCATAGTTCGATCTCACGTATGTTAGGTAGTGTAAAAGATAACACACCGTTCGAGTCTCCAGGTATATACAGAGTGCCATGTGATTGTGAAGCTTTCTACATAGGACAAACCAAACGCTATATCGCTACACGATTGAAGGAACACATTGGAGCAATTAAAAACACCAACTCCAATACATCGGCAATCTGCGAACATGCATCCGAAGGGAATCTCTGTCACTTCATCAGATTTGACAAGGCAAAAATCTTATCAGCAGAACCGGTCCTTTTACCCAGATTAGTTAGAGAATCCATTGAAATATACAAACATCCCAATTTCAATAGAGATGACAGTTACAAACTATCAAGTATTTGGCGCCCTGTTTTAACGACACTGATTCAACCCTTGAGAGAAGTCGCAGTAAAATCCGCCGACGTAACTAGTACATATTGCACACTGGCGACCTCTATTGTAGAAGAAGAGAACACTCCACAACAAAGTGGATACAATTTACGCCCTAGAAAGCAGCACCTATAATCAGTCCGAACTCCACATCCGCGGGTAAAGGTCGTCATCCTGATGACGTTGGATAAGCATCCAACGAAACGTCGAGATTCGCTTCTCGGTAATACATACGGTGCGTATAAAATATCCGAAATGACAGTTAAATATGTAACGACCGTAATAACCTTAACTTTTTAATAAGTTTTTGCCAATTCAGAGGTCAAGGGCGGATAACTTCTTCAGCATACCTTCTACCTGATATTTTTATAAACTTAGTAATACGATGTTAAAAAGGATTGTGTAGAGTTATTTCTTTAGTTACATTAGGTAACTTGTTAAAAACAAGCGGGGCAGTGAATTTAAATTGTCTTTGCCCGAAAGACGTTTTCCTTTTAGGTATCTCGAAATTAATTGTATTTGCGAGCCTTATAACCCGTGTTTGTTGTGTACGATTAAAATTTACCTTGTCCTTGTGGAAATTTACATGTATGGTTTTAAGGTATAATTGTCTCGGGTCAAGAAAGTTAAATATTCCATTGTTGTGCTAATAGAATGTCGTACAATGTAAAATACATGGTTATTTAAATTTTTAAAGTAGATACGCTTCTGAAAAGTTATGTAAATAGCGCATAATAGAAGACGAGTTAATAACATGCACATTAGATTGTTGCATTACTCAATTTTGACACTTTTGAATACACAGTTTGGTAAACACAGCGATAATACTAGTATATTGCTTGAGATGTATTATTTTTAGATTAAAGGTCTATAGATCAAAGTATACCTAGGTTAATGAGGAACAAGTAGTATAAATGTAAATACTAAACACAATTAAAATTATATATACCTAGTGAGGTAGGTAATGATAAAGGCCTGCATACAAAAAATTGCGTATTATATTTATTGCTATCTTATTCTTAAACTCTGTAATATTCTTACCATTAATTATATTTTTATGCAAGTTGTTATATAAGTTATTTAGCTAATAAACGCGGACTTATCGGCACTAACTTAATAAAACTAAATTATCCGTCGGTACTTAATATTTTTACAAGTGAAGTCTGCCTTTAGAAATTTTTCACCAAATAGAGTAGAAATGTTCTTATACCTAATATATCGTTCAAAATGTTCAATTTTTTTAGGTAGGTACTGTTTGACTACAGTTACAAGCAGACAATAATTAAAATAATAATTTCATTTAATATAACTTTCAAAATTTTGAAATTTGTGGATGCTCTTACGATGAAACCGTATTACCTTGACATTTCGGAAAAATCGATTTTATAATTTTTGAATTTTTTTAAAGCTTGAGTTCTTAAGAATGTCTGGTGAAAATTTCAAACAAAAATTAAAAAAAAAAAACAAAGTTATAGCTGATAATAGTGGCATCCCTTTTCTGATTACGCGCTGCGCCACATGGCGCCGCGCTACCCGCAGGTAGCTGCCAGTCGGGCTCTTTCATAATAGAAACGTTAGACCTGTTTCCATTATTTTTGTGAAGACTTATATTATGGACCTGGAATCGATGATTTTATGTAAGTTGAAAAATTACGCGATTAATTCATTGCTTTTTACTTGAAACCATGTTTTGAAAACCGGTGACTAAAATATCTTGACAATCACAGAAGCAATTAATTTGAAATTTATAGTGGTTATTCTACACATAATCATCTAGTCTTTGTCGCAGGATATTTAAGTGACTTTTTTTTTATCGGTATAATAAACAATAATTTTTCCCTAAAAAACCCTATTTCAAATTCAAACGCCCGCCATTTTGCCAAAAATCTATATTTTCAAAAATCCCTACGTCAAAGATTAAATTATAGTGTCAATTTTGATAATCTTTTTGTTTTTTTTATTCTGATCATTACAGATGAAATGAGAGAGTCACCGCAGTGGACCTTTTTTTTCGGCAGTCGACAGAACCAAAGAATTTTTTAATAAAAAAAAATTAACATGTAAAAATAAAACCAACACCATTATTCATGTAGGTTTTCTTAAAAAAATCACAAATTTGCCTTTTTACTTCGTAGGTAGATGTTCCCCCTTAAGCCAGATCGTACAAGTCAAAAGCCCTGGGACATCCTATTAATACTTCCATACGTTTTCTTTATAAATACTTTATTCTCTGTGAGACTCCTATAATTTATCTTTCTTAATCAATAACTTAATGTAGAATAGTCCGTAAATGTTACAAGAGTTCCCCCATAAATCATTAACAATATGCAAACTTTAGTAAAAGACCATAAAAATACTGTTCTAAATATAATATTTAGAATTATTTACAATAAAAATGCGTAAAAACTTATAGAACATATACTGATGCACATGGTTAGAACAGGAAATTTTTTGGAAATTGGAAATTTATTTGAAAACAAATTTAAATATTGCAATAAAAATTTATGTGTGCCGAATTTTCATGACCAAGTTTCATTATATCATATAGTAGTTACCACAAAATAATATATTTTTTATTTAAATCGGTACATTTTCCACCTATTGACGAATTTTAAAACGTTTAATGGTTCATTTCCTTACTTAGAGCTTTCCGGGTGCACAGATGGCAGTAGCTATGATAGAAAATCGTTTAACCCAAGTATGTGCTTAAATGTTTTATTTATTTTTGTTTGGTGGGTTGGTTATGGAAAAATAATCACAAAAAGGAGTGGATTCTCTATAATAGTGCAAAAAATAATTTTACGCTATAGATATATATGACTTGGTGTTACTGCTTTGGTATCACGCTATAATAAATTAAACTAAAAATATCCTTATTCGTACGTAGTAAGATACTCCCGGCTATAAAAATATTTTTTAATAATTAAATATTTATTTATAAGTGCAAATATTTCAATATATTGCTATACAGATAGAATCAAATCGACAAAAGGTCGAGCATGGAAAACATTTATGCACCGGTTACTGAAAATGCAAAAGTGTTAGCAGTTAAGGAATGTCCTTTAAAATTATAAGAAGAAAGTATTTTTTTGTTTTTTTTCAACATTAAGTATTTGTGTACAGCATGATTATTTAGTTATAGGTATAAATATACTTTACAGCTTACATATCTGATGGTGAAAGAGACTACACTTTTCGAAACTTTAGTATTTGTATTCTTCCTCTTCTTCCTTAGCTATCTCTCCACTGCTAGATGTTGGCCTCTTCTAAATTTCTCCAATCTTCTCTTTTTGGGCTTTTCTAATCCATTCACTACCCGCGACAGGTATACATAATATCATCGTCCCACTCTTTCTGAAGCCGGCCTCATGGCGTGGTTATTATATTATAATACATATGTTATTAATGGTTTGATAGTATTGCAGACACGTTATTTAGTGTTACAGCCCGGGAGTTTTGATTTTAGGAACTTGCTCGTGGAGGCTATATATATATATTTGTATAAGTCAAATTTTTAAAACCGTAAACCTTTGTATATATAAATTTAACTGCAGTCTATCAAAAAATTTTTTATTTACTAACTTCTAAGTGTAGAGAAAGGATAGAGCGGCAAAAATTTTATTCTTATACAAAATATTAGTTAATCTATTCACGCGTGCTCATGACATCAGAACAAAATTTTCGTCAATAAATACAATTTATTTCCGCCAACTAAGGTTTCATTCATATTGGTCCGAAGAGCACAAGAGAGGAACGAATTATCTTAACTATTCCAACTTAAACAAAAATATGTGGCAATTAATAAGCTGTGTTTTTTATTTCTATTTACCTGAAAATATAACGAGAGAAAGAAAACACACAACGACTCGTTCGCCCGATTTAACCAGTACATTTTTGTTTCAGCTCCAACCTCGAACCGAAACAAGATGAGGCTACACTAGGATTGAAGGCATTCAGTAATAGGGTAAGTTTTTACTGAGACTTTACAAGAGATGTGTTAAAATTTTGTTACAAACAAGCATGATTTAGTAGTCGAACTGTCGGGTGGGAGGCTTCTGGCGATCTGGAGTTTCAGTAATGCAGACCTTTTCAGACTCGTGTGCTCCTGGCACATCCTGAACGTATTTGTGAAAGTTTAGAAAGTGTGACGCAAATATTTCAAGTGTGACGCAAATGAGTACTCAATTACCGATGATGACGTGATGTTTGACGTATGAATTACGTTTCAGTTAACGCGCCAACTAACTACCACTAGTCATTACATCACTTTTCGCATGTCAACAAAACCAAAGTCGCATATTAATGAAATATGTTTCATAAAAAATATTTTGTTTTAAATTTAATTTGTTAAAATGTTTTGAATTACATTTTTTATAATGTGTGTAAAACACGTATACTTTTTTATATGAGACCCACCCCAACCTGGAACCTTTATGGAAGTGTCTACTTCCTCATCACCTCTCAGAAAATAATCGCTTGAATTTATTTTAATCAAAGTTTACAAGCTGTGTTAGTATTTGAGAAGCATAAAATTATAAAAGAAAAAGATAAAGTAGAATAAAAAGAGGAATAGAATATTCCTTTCTGCATCTGTTGGGTTTCAAGTTTATTTATTACACGTAATAAAGTGAATGTACTACGAGCAACAAACAAATTAATGAAAATACATTAATTATCTTATAATACGTGTACGTGCTACTCGATAGCCCGACAGGGAAGCAGTAAAGGCGACCATAGTATTCACAGCCACTCCTAGGAGAGGAGAAAAGACGTCTCAAATATATTTTGGTCCCACTACCACGACCATGACGGAATATATATATTTATTGAATGTTAAGCCTCTAAGTGAATCATTTTCAATTAAGATAAATCATAAAAGTGTCACGAAGACGAAGCTATTTATATGAGAAACGTGTATACAAGTCTTTTTGGGATAGCCCGGGCTTACGAAAAAGTCATATGGAAGTGTTGTTATAGGATGGCGCAGGGCTTATCACGTGTATGAACTAGCTTAAGTCATTACTCTACATAATGCAACGCTCACTAATTTCATCTAAAATCATTGCATTATGGAATTTGAATGTTACATTGTATAGGTTGAATCGGAATGTTACATTGTATATAGTGATCACTTCAACTAGCTTGTACAAGTTTTAAACTCCGTTTCCAATATATCCACCTCTATATGAAGACTTCCTTACACGTTCTTCATATAAGTAGCCTCGTTTCTGTGAGACTTCCATAATTTATCTTAATTACCTCTATGGACGAAATCCAGAATAAAATATGATATAATATTTTTATACTATAATAATAATATAGTGTAAAAATATTGCTGAATCGTTTTCATTTACTCAATTTATATTATGCGTTTGATTATTTATTTTTACTAAGCAGTAAAGCATACATTTTACATGTATACACATACGCACAAGATTAGTTAGTTTTCTGATGAACTATTTACATGCACTATAATCTAAGTAGGTTGTTTGTATTTTTAAATATATTCTATTTATTTATATTCTATTTTTTACTACTTTTAAATGGGTAAACTAATGTTTTTCGAGAAAAATTTATCTTTCGCATTTTTAGGGAAATTTCATGTAGAAGATATAGAGGTGATGAGGAATATTTACGCCTTTGAAATGTGGAGGTGGAAACATACGTTAGCTTAAAATCTCTCATAACGGAAAAGACGCGGCCACACTGCGCGTATATTCCTCCGCATCTAATGTAATCTACTTAGACGTCGCCACATAAAAAATACGTAGCGACGTGTGAGTAGAAACGATATGGGAGCCTTCGTTCAAAAAACGGTCCTCGAATGCGGTGGGTGACCACTCCCATTTGCCCAAATGCCCAGCATTTCTGCAACGCATCTTGTTGAAAGTACTTACCCGGAAGATCCATTGGATCGGTCGAGACCTTGAGCTTTTCACATTGTAATACCAACTCCCGGCAAAACTCTTATATCGTTCATATAATTTGTTCAACACAAAATTTGGCAACTTGGATCTCTTCAAATCATCAATCTATTGTTTTAAATCCTATTAGATATTCACCTCAGTCATAATCTTTTTTTTATTTATATAATTTTAATAACAGATTTTTTATTTCGTTCAGACCTAATTAGCATACGTACATCGCTCATGATAAAACAATACCTCGCATACCACACTTTTGTCAAAATCAAGTTTTTTTATATATTTATCTTTAAAATGTATGGATATGTAATATGGCATCTAAAAAACAATTATTTTTAATTTATATAAAATAACTTTGTAAACACTACTTTTTTATTGAAAAAAAGTGGTGTTTACAAAGTAATTTTATATAAATTATAACCATGTCATCACAAAATAATTTTGCTATATTTGAAGATGAAACAATTATTTTTGTTTCTTATTCCATTAAAGCAATTCATCGTATTCCATTTATTGTAAAGAATCTAGGAATTATGCTGTTTTTTGCCTCCCTTGTAAAATCGGTATACAGTGGCTTAAAATAATTGAAGTCATCAGTCATTCAAAAATTCCAAGTTCGGGTTAAAGCAATTTTAAGCTCGCTTATTTTATTACACTTTTGCGATTTTCTCGAAACTCCACTTTTTAAACTGTTTAGCCGATTTTGTTAAAATTTTGTACACATAATAATATTATCTACTACATATATACGATTTTTTTTTGATAAAATGTGTTGTTTGGTTACTATGAATTGTAAATTATTTTCTAACTGATCTCATTTTCACAAAAAAAATCTAATTTCATAACAAAATAAATAATTTTTTATTTAACTCAAACCCTGTTTACACAATTATGTCTATCAGCTGCGCGCAGCACGGAGAGTAACTTTTGTGGAACAGCACATACGATTGTCATTTTGAAATGTTCAAAATAATTTTTTTAATGAAAAATATTTACCAATGCGTGCCATAAATAATTGTGTCGGTAAAAATTAGCCGAATGAGTCAATAAAATTGAGTTTTGAATTCTAATGAACTGCAGATTTGTTCTTCAGACACATATCAAGCAAGGAAAAATTAGATGAGTCAGAAAATAAAATAAAATGCGACTATTTTGAATTTTTTTTTAAAAATAACATATAATATGGTTAATTGTTTGAAAACTTTGGCAAGAAACACAAACATTAGTCAACTTAGTTTAACGTTCTAGTGCAAAAAAAACTATTGGTATAGATTAGAAAAAATAAAAAAGGCTTTGAGAGATATTTCGTAGAATTTCCCAAATATTGTTTTGGCTCTCCTGAAAACCTGCATTATTTGACTTAGTTGGTTGTTCCTTTCGCGCACAGAATTATAATAAAAAGATTTTTTTAAGTGCAATCAATGCAGTGAGAACTGCAAGTGAAAATTTTGATATATCAAAAATTGATTTTAATATAATATGCATAATATTTTGTCACATTTTTTTTTTTCAAAATATATGTCATGCTTCAATGAACTCATGCCTGTGAAATATTTAGGATAAAAAAATTTCAAGGTGGTGTGACCTCTTTATGTCTTTCATAATAAACAAACGTAACCGATCTCAATTTCAGCAACTATCAAATAATATACCTATAAAAAAAATGTTCGAAATGATAAATTACAATTTTTAAATCCACTTTTAATTTTTTTATTATTGTTATTATTTTATTATTATTATGGTCATCATAATCAGGTTGCGATACTAAAGGTTTAGTCGGAAAATACAAGATAAAAATAAAGAATTATAATATAATTATAATTGACCGATTTTTAATTATACAAATGTCATTATTTAAAAAAAATAATCCCAAATATTTCCTTTACAAACCATCCGTTTGGAAAAATTGTAAAACACATTGCACTGATACACCTTACATCTGATAAGCACTCCTATCCTAAATTTCGCATATTCTTTTTTAGTAATATTTCAATGTCGAATTCTCTCTGAATGATCTTTTTCAAAACTGATTTAGTATTTGTAATTTTATAATTTTTTTACACCGAGTATGTAATTAAATGCGATAACTTTGAGCTGAAAATCTCTTGTCATGCATCTTGTTGGGCGCGCTGAGTGCATCTGGGCCTTGCAAATGATCACCACTACCAGTGCATTTGCTGCACGTCTGTGCAATAACGATTAGTTGCTCGGGCATGCGCATGTTTGAAAATCATCCCTTAAATTTATGCTATCCTAGTATATTCGAACTATCTTGAAAGTGAATCTAGTGACATTCATGACGCAATTAAATGACGTGATAACGAAGGCGATACAGTTAGAGTAAAGCTTGTACCATAATGTATGTTCCGCTTTAAGTCATAAATAATTACTTCTTCTTCAAATGTAGCAAATTTATTTTGTGGTAACATAATTATAATTGATATAAATTAACTTTGTTAAAACCACTCATTTATTGAAAAAAAAAATTGTAATGACTGTGATTATTTTTATATAGGAAAAACGTGTAGAAATTTTGAAATTAGAGTTAAGGAACACTTAAGGTGTTTAAATAGTAATAATTATTCTGAATTTTCTAACCATCTTTTGGCTATGGATCATTCTTTTGATATTAATAAGGGTTTACAAATTTTACATACAAATTATACAGAATGACAATTTGATAAATTAGAAATTTTGGAAATAAGAAAGAGTGTAAATAGTAAATTGAATATTATAAATAATCAGGTCCTTTTTGCAAATAGTTATCTTTTAAATTTATTTTCATGTTAATTAGGTACTTTATATTATCATTTTCCATATATAACTTTTTAATATTTTGATCTATACTTCGATTTTTAAATATTATTTTTGTTATCCTGACGAAAAAGCCATTGGCTTCGAAACATGTCGATTTTTTTCAATAAATAAGTGGTTTTAACAAAGTTAATTTATATCAATCATAAATAATCAGTTAACATACATTTTTCTTATTTGAAATTCTTTGGGCTCGCGCGAGTCAACTCGAAATTTAATACTCAAATTCAAAATTCAGTTACTTTGTTCAGTACGGAAAAATGCTTCCCATAATTTAAGCTTTACGTATGAAAACATACATTAAAATACCCCGTTTCTTTTAAGTATTAAGTTAGTTTTACATAATTTTGCAGATTTTTTGAGACTTGGTTAGTCTTGAGTGATTTAGAGTTTAGAGCGGAGAGAACTGTGTTGCATGCTAACTTTAACAGCAACATAATTTTAATCTCCTAGAGATTTTTCAAAACCGTTTGGACCTCATTAAAGTCCTCATATTAGTCTAGTAATTCATAGTGAGATATTTAAGTTAAAGTTGTTAAAAACAATTTTTTTATTTTATTCTTCATTGTTGAAATGGGTTTCTACAAAGTAGACGCCACCACATTTAATAACTTAGCAAGTGATTTGTTTGTCCTGCTCAATGCTGGGCCATATGGTTCTGTAATTTCGCCTGAATTACGTTTCTTGTTGTTTTGTTGCTGCCGGTGTATGACTCACAATAGAACAATATCATTACACGACCCACTGTCATCTTACTCACTTTTCTTAAACTGTTCGTGTGATCTATTTGGTCCACAGCTTAAAATTATCCATATTAAACATAACTATATAGTTAGTAGTATAAACAGATTAAGTAGAACGATAGTAATGAGGCTGAATCAAGCTCAGAAACTAGATGTATCCCTTTTCTTAGCGTATTCTTAATTGTACAACATATCTGTAGTATGAAAGCAAACGCAGCAATGTCCAAAAAATGAAAAAATATTTTTAATGCGGTTAACGAGGATTACTAATTTAAAATGTACTGAATTCTAGATTTTATACATCTCTTACAAAATTATGTTTCCTCTAAATTATAAAATTACTATAAAATCTCGAATTCAGCACATAAAAAAATTGTTATCCACAATGACAAAATTATTTTTTTAAATATTGTTGCCTTTTTTTTATACCCTGCATATCTACTATCTTATCAAATTTATAATGAACTTGTTGTTAGATTTTCTTTGTCCATTATTATCTTGTGTCCTAGATATATAATATACAGGGTGTACCAGAGCTAGCAGCAGAAACTTTGCTGGTAGATTTCTGCCTGTGTTATGAGTGTAAAATCTTCAAGCAACCATGACCTAATATCAATAGTTAGGGAGATACGCAATATCAAAGATTCCATTTTTTTTCAATATTTCTGACTATTTTTGGCAAAAAGTGAACTATTATTACAGTAACTTATATCGATTATGAAAAATTCATTTACTTCAATACTTAAACAAAATGATAAAAATCTTGTAAAAATTTTAAAAAGTTTATTTTTACAAAGTTTTTATCATTTTATTTAAGTTGTGGTGAAGCAAATAAATTTTTAATAATCGATTTAAGTTACTGTAATAATAGTTCAACTTTTTGTAAAAAATAAGTCAGAAAAATATTGAAAAAAAAAATGCAAACTTTGATATCGCATATCTTCATAACTATTGATGTTAGGTCATAGTTGCTTGAACATTTTAGAATCATAACGTAGGCAGTAATCTACCGGTAAAGTTTCTGCTGCTAGCTCTGGTACACCCTATGGCAAATGGCTATTGATTTCGTATGTCTTCTGGATGATTCTTGATTATTAGTGATATGATATATTGATTACGATATTGAATCATTTTGAAAATCTTACTTCTACCACATCTTCGGTCAACCGAAACAATATTTTGCACCATGACAAGTTTATATCATTTTAAATTCATCATATCTGACTTTGCACTTGAATGTGAGTTCAAACTTCCTCAAATAAATTAATCTTACACATAGTCTCTGCACTAGGACGAGATGAGTCCATTTCATTTCAGCATTTCATTCATCAGGGTCGTAAAAAAAGTAATCCTAAACATAAAATTAAAATTTTTAAATCAAATTAATTAATCCGTTAGAAAGACATACAAAAAATTTAATTCACGAAAAAATATTAGGTTACTACTGGGATTCGAACCCAGGTCACCTCCTTTCCGGGGCCGGTGCTCTGACCACTAAGCGATAGCAACCCTCTATGTTTCCGTGAATATATCGACCTTATATGTAGTTCTTATTTTTATAAAATGAATTATTCAATTAATTCTGGCATCCATCAAGCGGTGGCATTGCAAAGTAATTTCAACTACCGTATCAAAAAAGTGGATTGCTCTATGGCCAAAAATAAAAAAAATAAAAAATTAATCAATTAATAAAAATAAGAACTACATATAAGGTCGATATATTCACGGAAACATAGAGGGTTGCTATAGCTTAGTGGTCAAGCACCGGCCCCGGAAAGGAGGTGACCTGGGTTCGGATCCCAGTAGTAACCTAATATTTTTTCGTGAATTAGATTTTTCTGTATGTCTTTCTAATTGATTAATTAATTTGATTTAAAAATTTCACAGAACTTTGTTATGAAAAATTACAACTTCACAAATATGAATGTATTCTTGAATATATATAAATTACAATATTTCGCTAATTGAATTACCACACTACTTTAAAATGAAAAAAATATAAATGCGACTCAGGAAACTTAACCTTATATAATTCTAGCGGTGTAGCACAACCTTAATGCACTAAGCCTTTGACACGTCACGGCTTGACATTACAGGTATCGGACGCTGCATCCCCCTCCCTGGAGTCTGCTACCCTTGCAGGTGTTCCGGTTGAATATTCACCGGTCCATTGACCCATTCTCCTTCTCGAAAACCTCGAAAGTCTACTCATTTATATGTGATTAGATCAGGACGTGTAAATTTTCCTGCAGCTCTGAAACGATGATATAAAAACTAATAATTTCATGGATGTTGTAAAATGACATTTTAAAAATAGTAATAATATGTAATAATGTTTAATAACATATAGGTAATGTACTATACTAATCTTTTGACTAGTACACCTTTTAATCAAGTCAGAATATTGCGTTCTTAAATAATCAAAAATGATTTGTTAGGTTTAAAAATAAATAACATTTCATTTATAATAATTAAATTTAACCTTCAATCGTACCGAATGTCTCTATTCATTTTTGATATTTTTATCATCCCTGCAAAAATTCCAATTGGCCTTTTTCCAAATTGGAATTGGAAAGGTTTTTAATTTTTTGGGTGTGTGATTTTTCTGCATGTCTTTCTAATTTGTTTATAAATTTCACAGAACGTCGTTCTGAAAACATTGCAACTTCACAATAAAAATGTTTTCTTGAATAAAATGTTGGAAAGTTTTTATAATTTTATTTGACTTATATTGAAGAATGAATTTTTCATATTTGTTAAATAAAAGCTACTGTAATGATAGTCCAACGTTTTACAAAAAATAAGTCAGAAATATTGAAAAAATGCAAAATTACTTGAAAATTTTCTACTTATAATGAAAGCAGAAATGTACCTGTAAAGTATTGTGGACTAGATCTGTTACATCCTGTATATTTGTATTATAATCAGTTTAGCAGAATTATTTTATCAAGATACAAAATTATCTCTTTCTTCTGTACCGACCCGTTACATTGTTGATTTTCTGAGGTCAACATTTTTGCTAATAAGTGCGATAATGTAACTAGTGATGTGAAGGGGGCCGCAAATCAGACGTGTCAGCAACTTCTAACCTTCTCAGTCAACCTTTGATATTAAAAATGTATTTTTGAATACTCACTTTGAAAACTCCATTATTACACATTTACACCAAGAAAAAAATGTTATTATTGTACTATTTTTTTCTTCGGCCACCCTAAAAAATGACATTGCAATGAAAATTCTATACATGTACCCCATATAAATAGCTACATCTCTGTGAGACTTCTATAATTTATCTTTATAAATAATTATTCCCCTGTGGACGTGTAATTGTGTTTTCAGAATATAAATACGAAAAAACTTGTTAAAATATATATACTGGTCCTTAAAAGGAAATAAGTATAAAAAAAATACAGGCGTATTCTAGTGTTCATATCAAATTGAAATTATTAATTTAATAATTAAATTTAAAAACAAAATTCAGAAGAGTATCGTACATACATTAACATGATATTGCTTACAATTACGTTTAAAAATATATATGCGAAATCTATATATACTATGTTTATTTGTAGGAAGATCTATAGATGTTTCTGGCAAAGTCCAATCGAATGTATGATAAAAAAGGATCTGGAACATACATACAACATTTAAAAATTTGATAATGTTTGGATGTTTTTACGTTGGAACGGCTTGATGATACATTGTGTACGGTGATCGCTTAAGTCGGGTCAAACGGGCCGTAAGCTCTGTGGCCACCCTATAAAGACTACCTACCATACACGTTTCCATATAAATAGTTTCTTTTCTGTGAGATTTCTATAATTTATACAATTTACAAAAAAATCAAAAGGAGCGTTTAAATCATAATCTTTGATTTGTTGGATTTTTCTCCGCTCCGAATAGCAGAATAACTCTTTAAACATCGAGAAAAAAATAATTATGAAGCAAATTCTTTTCCTCATACATTTTGTATGGAACGGGTTTTTTGATGATACCTCGATAATTGATTGTCTGATTTCGATGAATTTTTTTTAATTAAGGATAAATTATTATTAAAAAAACAGCATTTTACTACTTTTACAACGATTTGACACCACTCTTTTTACCACCACGCCATTTTTAATAGCTCGCCCACCATGCGGGAGAGAGCGGGATAGTTACTCGCCGCCTCCAAAATGTTTAGTTTCACGAAGGTTTTTCATTAGTATATTCGTTTTTAACTATTACATTTTTCTTCTCAAATATGTAGTGCAAAATACTTCGCGAAAGACCTTCATTTCTTCGTGTGATCCTGGTATTAAAAACTATCTCGAAATCGGCAAATAGTTAGAATCGCAAACGGCAGAATACGGCTGTCATACTTAAAGCACAAATGTGCACTAATGCGATTTCGCATCCTCGGCCAAATGCATCTGCTCTATTTTTTTTCTCACTCCCCCTCGAGACTATCTCACTCGCTCGATTAAGTAGGCTACTCACTTCTTCTTAATGTTTTTGATCTCCTGGTATCTCCTGCGCGAAATATAATTAACCTTAATATCGTGTTACTCCTAGTGATAATCTTAGTTTAAATTTCATCCTTGCTCTCAGAAAAGAGATGAATTGTGCTCAGATCAGAAGATTCAAGTCCTTGTTAGAACTAATATAATTGTGGAATGTATTTGCGAAGAGAGGATGGGAAAGAAAATATTTCTGAGTTTTGAAGTTACCAGATAAAAAAAGGGATGAAAACGTGAAAGACTTGGCGTGACCAGATACACATAACCCGATTTAAAGCTTCGACGGAGGAGCATGCATGAGAAAACGCGTGAGGCAAAAGTGTTGTGCCAGGATAGAGGAGTAAGGTATTCTATCCTCTCTACATATCATATGTTTGATAGTAAGTTAAATATAAAATGGAAATATTAAATCGCAACGATCCATTGACGTCACCACTTGTTTCATAAGAATTTTACTAGCTTGTAACAGTCTAGTCCAGTGTTTCCCAAATTATGGGTCGCGAGCGAATATATTAGGTGGGTCGTAGTCACAATACCGCGCAACACGTCTCGTCCGGGTCGTGTCGTGTTTATTATAGATAGCAAGTGCATCCAGATATCAATTTAATGTCTGCAATTTTCACTCATTTAACAGAGTTGAAGTTAAGAGGAATGAGCAAGATCTGGACTTTTTTGAAAGGAAAATTTTGAGACGTATCTTCGGACCGGTTCTAGAAAATAGACTTTGGCGCAGATGTTACAACAATGAGCTCTATACTCTATTTAAGGAGCCAAACGTCACAAAATTTATAAAACTGGGAAGACTTCGGTGGCTGGGTCATGTGGAGAGAATGTCCGAGCATCAAGCACCAAAGTCCCTGCTAAACTCAAGGCCAACAGGGCGAAGGAGCTTAGGAAGGCCAAAACTAAGATGAAGTGACAACGTCCTCAAAGATATCTCTGCCTTAGACCTTCGAAACTGGAGAGAGCTGGCACTAGACCGAGATAAGTGGAGGAAAATTATTGAGGAGGCCAAGACCCACCAAGGGTTGTAGTGCCAAGAATGGTGACGATGAACAGAGTTGAAAAATAACTTTAACGCCAACTTCGAAGAAGAGATGAAAAAGTTCAACAAGATAAATTGGGTTTAAAATCCATTTCATGACAACATACCGACTGAAATGTCAACAAAAGTAGATAAAGAGGTTATTGATTTATTAGAAGATACGTCGCTGAAAAATACTTTTAATCGCAAGCAATTAGCAAAATTCTGGCTTTCAGTTGCTGACACTTATCCCTGCTTGTCTGACGAAGCCATTAAAGTCCTCCCCCCCTTCACTACCTCATGTGAAGTGAAATTTTTTGCCATGGTTTCTATTAAGACAAAATACATAAATAAGTTGGACGTATCGAATTCACTGCGATTAAAAGTGACTAAAATTGAAGTCAACGCTAATGCTGTTATGACAAAAAAGTGGCAACAAATTCATCCTTCCCATTAAAGTATCACATAATAACATTTTTTGTAATAGAAAATTTCTATTATATTCGGAGGTTTTTCTTTTTTTACTCCCTTTGTATTAACTCGTGCCGTCTGCTTGCTTGCCGTCAACAAAAAATTTGGATCGATTTTTGACCTTTTTCCCGTGATTCAATCGAGCTGAAACTTGGCAAGTAGACTCGTGGCGACGATCAAGAAGATCTATCAAATTTACGTTAAAAAATTAATAATTATAGTATAATTTCGGTATTATAGAAATTTTATTGGTTTTTTCAAATTAGAATCATTAGAAAAGTTTCATTACGGCGCGGTGGCCCGATAACGTCGCGGAATATTTTCTAAATTTGAATTACTCCGTCGGTATGCGTAATAGGTACTTACTTCACTACGAATGTCGAAAATCTAAATTGACTGACAAATGTTTTTTGAATTTAATCTTCAAAGCATGAAGTGTCTTATCAAAGCTCAAAACGTCTGACAATTTAGAAATATATTAAATTACTGTAAGTTTCGTGTTATGTTATATGTTTTAATTAGTCTTTAATTGTTGTAATATTTTACAAAGAAAGGGAGTATAATAAAAACTTGGTTTTATTGGGTTACTTTTTTTTCTTAATTGAACAGTCTTTCGTATGGTTACAGTATGAATTGGGAAAATGTGAGGAAGGAAGTGGGTTCCGAAAATTTTTTTTTTTTTTTTGCTGGGACGTCATCCTGTCAACCTTGGGAACCACTGGTCTAGTGTATTCCGTCAACATAATGTAACCTCCTCATAAGTTATGGTCTTCTGGTAGCAAAGGTAGACAAGAAACGTGCCTGTAAGTGCGCGAACTTTGTAAGACCTTGGCCAGTCTTGTAGACAAAGGAAAATCGCTCGTT
Source organism: Agrypnia vestita (assembly GCA_016648135.1). Taxonomy (NCBI): domain Eukaryota; kingdom Metazoa; phylum Arthropoda; class Insecta; order Trichoptera; family Phryganeidae; genus Agrypnia; species Agrypnia vestita. Next base: position 54,859 of record JADDOH010006288.1, on the reverse strand, counting down.
TCTACCCGGATATCATAAGAGTCGGGAGGATTACGGTAACACGCGACGATTTTCACTTCATTGGTCGGAATAGAGGTAAAGTGAATCGTGCCAGTAGATTTAGTCAATAGATTTCAAAAATTTTGTTTATATAATAAAAAAATTAATTAAAATTCCACACAAAAATGTACGTAAACATGATTCAATATTGCTGACAAATAAACTTACAGAAAATGGAATAAAACACCACTCTCTTCTGACCAACCACTTTTATATAATTAATTTAAATTATCTGATTTATAGTATCAGGATAAAAAATCTGTTTTCATGCAAGGGCTGATGAAATTGCCTCTAATTCTAAAGCATTACTTCAATACAAATAAATATTATAAGTGCATGTACATTTATTGATTAAATATCGGGAACAATGAAAATATTTATTAAAAATCCAGTGAACTTAATAATAAATACATTTCTGAAAAAGGTGTAGAGTAAAGAGGTGTGTATTGCTTGCTCTATCACATGCCTTACCATTTGTTTAAAATAAAATGTAGATTTAATTTAATTTTACTAGTGTTTTTTTGAGTAAATATAACGATGTTTTGTGAACTCTTTAGTTGCAACAATACATATCTTAAATTGAAATGATGCCCTGATTGAAGAGTGAATATCTTCAGCCATTATATCTGAATTCAAATGAGTGAACACATTTTCTTGATTCTAAATATTTACATTAAAGACTTTTAATCACATTACTAATCTTATTTACTAATTTATTATTATACTCTTAATACTTTAAAGAATTTTTATTAACATATTTATTTTTCGTTTAGAATTTAGTCTGTCCCTCATTCGAGTTGGCTTTTTTTGTGATATATTTATTCCGAATTATTTATTCATATTTTAGAAGCCTTCCACGAGAACACATCTTTTTATAGATTGTAGATTGTATGATAGATTTGTAGATTCATGCTTTGCAATTAAGAATAGTTTTTAACCCAACATTGAAATATATAAATTTTGAAAATATTTCGTATTGCTAATAATAATAATAATGTGTGATATGATTTTTTTTATTATTGTGCTTATTAATTTAGCTTGTACTATTAGTATGTTCTTTTTCTTTCCACTTTAAAAATTTATTTTTTTGTATAGTGCTATTGCTTTATATTATTATCTTTTTTTTGTTTATATTTTTTGGGCATTTATTATGTAACAATTTCTTAACGCAAGTGTTCATTATTTAATGCACATTTTACACATATTTCAATCCAAATACGCTACTCATTGTCGACACATCCGTGTTATTTACATGTACCGTATAAACTTTTTAAAATCTACTTTTTTTAATTTGTAAAATTGTATAAGTGTGAAATACTAGTTAATATACAAATTGTAATATTTACTAACTTAAGAAACAAATAAAATAAAAATAACGTAGGTATTCACATAAAAGTCCTTAAGGGCGTTAAAATATTAATAAATAATAATAATCGAAAGAACATATTGCTAAGCAATATTCTTAGATACAATAAGTACGGCAGAAATGTCATTAAGAGCAGAAGACAGAGAGAAATGTCCTGACAAAAATATATCCTCAAAAAAATGAGCAAGGCAACTTCTGGACGACGCGTTACATCGACAAAGCACAATTCAGTAAAATATATTAGCTGTGTTTGAGTTCATTACATATTAAAAAATTGTGTGTTTATCAGTATAAATAAACAAATGAATCAAAAATAAATAATACTTTAATACCACTTAAATAAACACCGACCGCAAACTTTCAACAATTAGTGTTGTATTAAAGACCTTTTCTGGATATAAATAATTTTATTAATTCGTGATACACACTGCCATCTTTGAAAAGTATTTAGAATGCAATAAAAACCATTTCTAATTAATATAATAAAACACATTAATTACTAACGTTGAAAGATGTCGCTAAACAAAAATGATTGTAAGACTGGAACGTTACAGCCAGATGTTTATTGTTATATTTCAAGATTCCCTTGTTTTTACATTGTATAGAATTCGGTCGCATATCAGTCCAAACTAACTAATCAATATGTCGTTTCTCACTGCAATAGGCAGAAGTAATAGAATGCCATACTCTTGTATCCTTTCACACCATTTTTACCTCGTATACTTTCCTTTAATTCGTTCACAAGCTCAAATAACTTTTTTTTTGTATAGTTAGTGTGAGTGACGATGCCCTATTTGTACAAATGTTCAGGTAGGACAAAAAACTACTTAGAGATGCTATGAAAATGATTCTTTCACGGTATCGATTCAAAGGGATCTAATGATATGTTTTAAAGTTCCTCCTATATATCCTCCTCGAATATCCTTTGATTTGAAACGAAAAAAGTTTATGAGTATTTTGCATATTGCGTGACATTTAATTTACACTGACAATTTGTATCTCTAAGTGAAATTACAAATAAAAGGTAAATGAAAAAGACTTAAAAACAAAACATAATTTTTTGAATACATGATTTACAAAAAAAATATATAAATAGATGTTAAAAAAATTGTGTATAATAATTAGTATTTGATTAATTATATTTATATTAAAGAAAACAAATAATTACTGTGAAGGTGCAATTTCAGAACGACAATGAATCATAAATATAATTAAACAAATTTTTATTAATCAATTAGAAAAGACATACAGAAAAATAAAATTACCGAAAAAATGTTTTAACTGCTACCGGCATTAGAAACAACGAACCTCCATTCTATGCGGGGATGGCGCATTATCCAATTTCGCCACGGCAGTCTGGTAAGTTAACGAAAATTTATAAAAAGCGGAACGCTTTAAAAATGTTAATCAATTAAAAAGAGACTACGTATAAGGTCAAAATTTTTTCCTTAACTTACCAGACTGCTATGGCGAAATTGGATAACGCACCATCCCCGGATAGAATGGAGGTCCGTGGTTCGAATCCTGGTAGCAGTTAAAATATTTTTTCGTTAATTTTATTTTTCTGTATGCCTTCTCTATTTGATTAATAAAAATTTGTTTAATTATATTTATGATTTATTTTAACATCAACTGATTTCGCAACGTCAGTTTTTAGGTATGTAGGTTGTTTTTGTACTTAACCTAGTTTTTGTATTCATTCATTTTGTATTGTGTACATACATGACGTAACGTGAAGAAGTATAATTTATTGACTCCTGAATCTTTGCAATCTTCATACCTTTAAAGCATTAACAAAATTACCTTAAAATTAAAAATCATTCCATGAAACACTAAGTAATGAAACATTACTTAGTGCCAGTCACTTGGTCACATTTTTGTCAAGACTATGTTTATATTACACATTTGCGGACAAAAATGTGCTAAAAAAATAAAAAACTTTTATTCATACACATACAGTAGAAACACATTTATTCATACACACTATACTTATTTCTAATTTTCTTCTTGTTGGAAACACTTCTGGTATGCATTTTTTGAGATGGTGTTCAGCTGTGCCGTCGCGTTTCGTTTCTCTCGATTCAAGTCGGTTTCTTCTCAGCGCATTTTCATACATTAGGAGTTTATATTTTAAACTTGAGGAATAGCCAAAAACTTCTAGTGCCATGTTTGGAAAGGAGGAGGATGAACAAGGGGAATGATGTTACTGGTCGAGAAATCCTGAATCGGATGCGAAGAATATGCGGGTGCGTTATGTCATGTTTCAGCTGACATCTTAGAATTTTGAGGAATCTCTCTTCAAGCCCAAATCCTCTGTAAAAAAATAATGTACTGATGCAGAGTTTACTTCATCCTCGTTCGCAAGCTTACAGGCTGTGATAGTACGATCCTGTATGTCCAAACTCAGCACATGGTCAGCTAAATTGTTGCTACCGCGACGCTGTTTGCTGTCCATTGATGTCCGGCCATCTTCGAAGCGGTTGTACCGCTCCTTAATCCCCAAAAGCCTGTTGGATCTTACACGTGGTTTCCCTTGGATATACACGTGGTTTCCCTTGGATATACACATGGTTTCCCTTGGATATGGACAAGCTTTTGGCAAAATTTAACGCAATATAACCGCTAAAGTCATTACACCATTTCGCGACAATTGACAATCCGACGGGAACTAACAAAACTTCTTTTGACTGGTTAACTGTCAGCGATTGAAGACTCTTCGAACGGAATAAAATTCAAGTATGCGCATGGGTGTCACCTACACATCTTATAAAATAATACATTCTGTGTTTCAATTCTCTGGGCGGTAAAAATTAAAGTTGGATATAATTTAAACACACCACGTTAATGTAAACGTTATGCAGATCATCATCATCATCTTTGTCCCCTTGTATTAGTAGAGTCGGGGGCCGAAAGACACGAAAAGGTGCATCCATATTTATTTATTTTAACGGTTACAAAACCTTTTACGATAATTTGATGTTATACAAAATATATAATTTATAACATAAAATAACAAAGTATAAAAAATAATAAATGTATTTTCAATAGTATGAAAAAGAAGAAGTAACAAACGGTGAAGTAGTTAGAATTTATGAATTTCTGAAGCAACGGAGTTAGAAACTAAAATGGATTGCTTTGTTTCTCTAAGAAATGTTTATCAATTTGAATACGGTGGTACTCCAATGTAACACAGAAGATATCCAGTATGTGTGCGTATTCGTTCCCAAGTGTAAGTAATCTATTTATTAATGCAGTGTTTAAAATGCGCAGCGTTTGTTTCGTTGCAATAGTAAATATTTTGAGATCACATTGATTGTAATAAGCGATAGTAGACGTCAGGGGCGTTCAATCTGTTATAATTAATTATTTTGAATAGCAAAATTAAGTCAGATATTATAAGTATTTCACTGAGTTTCGTTAGCCTTGAGTTTTGTAAAAGATAGATGTAGTTTATTTGCTCGACTGGGATACCTAATCTTTAGTTTATGTAACTTAAAAATTTCTGTTGTATATTTTCTATTGTATGGATGTGGCTTGTATGTATATAAAGTGGTGACCATTAACAGCTGCAGTATTCCAACTGACTTCTCACTACAGATTTGTACAGATATATGCAAGTAGAAAGATTACTAAAGTTTTGGGTACACAGAAGAATACAAATTATAAATTCAAACATTTTCAATCCTTTATCGGAGATATTTTTAACGTGACTTATATAGTTTTATTTTGAATCAAGTGTGATACCCAAATCTTTATATACTTTATTTAGATGTACGTTATAAATCTGATGATCTGAAAATCTGTACGTTATAAATCTGCAATCTAGCATTTATCTGTATTTAAGTAAAGTTTATTAGTAGTACTCCAACACGGGGTTTGTTAAAGGATACTTGTAGCATCATGCAGTCGTTTGGGAATTTAATAGGGGTGTAAATTTTCACGTCGTCTGCAAAAATAAAAATTTATTGAGTCTTTGAAAATTGCAACAATGTCGTTAATGAAGCAATTTAATACGAACTAGGTGGGAAACTTGTGGCACGTCACAACTTTCTGTAAACTTATATGAAAAAAAGTCGTTTATTTTGACTTGCAGGTTTCTTTCAAGTAAACAGCTTGTAAACCTGCTTAAGAGATTCCTTTGTAAACCTGCTTAAGAGATTCCCATGTATTTCTAACTATTTATTTTGCTAGTAAGATCTTGTGGCTGCCTGTGTCAAAGGCTTTCCTGAAATCTGTATAAATCGCATTCACCTGGCCTCTATTATCAATTTTTTCAGAAATATATGTCGTGTGCAGTGTAAGGTTAAAAAGCCGCTTATAAATCCGTGCTGAGATGAGTGATGATTTCACACATTAGGTTAGTGATTTTCTGTCTTGCGCTGTTTCTGCATGAGTCAACCAGTGTAGACTTATTCTGTTTTCGTACACATTTTATTATTGCTTCTTCCAGCTCAATCTGGGACGACCCACCAGCCGTCTTCCTTCCAGGATTGCCAAGTGGATTATTCTTTGTATTCGTTCCTCTGGCATTCTTAACACATGTCCAAGCCACCTCATTTGTGATTTTTCTATGTGCAGGAGTAGGTGCTCCGTGCCGAGTGTGTGCCATATGTCAGCACTTCTCACTATGTCTATCAGTGTGACACTGGATCCTTGCCTTCACTCTCTACGTCGGGATCTAAATTTGATGGCCATATCGTCGCTGTATATATAATTAATCCTATGTGACGTTTTAGTTTATTTTAGATAAATGAATAAAACTGTTTTAAGAAATAATTGCACACACTAGATTTATAAAAAAATATGATAAATAATAGTCAGATTTTCCAGATGAAGAGCAATGTTTTTACTCCTTTTATGTTAACTCGTGGCGTCTGCTTGCTTGACGAAAAACCTTTGGATCGATTTTTAACTCTTTTTCCGTGATCCAATCGAACTGAAACTTTGCAAGCAGACTCGTGGCGACGATCAAGAAGATCTATCAAATTTTCGTTAAAAAAAATTGATAAATTTTTGGATTTTTCAAATTTTTATAAATAATACAACTTACTAAGTTGTATGAAAGTATTTCAACGGGTCTGATAGACGCGGAACCTGATTAAAGTATAATTTTGGACTTTTGGAAATTTTTTATTACTCCCTTTCGTAGCGTCGCTCGACCGAAGCCCAACGCGTAGGTTAAGCGCCAAACCAGTTTCCACTAGTAAATGAGAAAGAGTAGTATAATTAAAACTTGTTTTTTACGGGTTATTTTTTTTAGTGTATCTCCATTATTGACATGAAAAATTTTATACTAAACGGCACATAGGATTTATTATATTTACAGTTACGATATATTAGGGTGGGCCTGTATACAGATTTAAAAACATTAATGTAGACGTGTTTATCAATTCGTGTTTACGGTACTAATATATATTTACGAGTATGTGTGCCAACAACCCCGGATGTTAGGTCTCCTGATCCTCCATGCATTGTTATCTTGTCTTCGCTGCTAGATTAGCTACAGATTCCTCTGCTGCGTTCCCAGACCAGACCCTCCGTGAGCTACATTATGAGTTTACCAATTAGCTAAAACTAAAGGTTAGGACTCAAGATCAAAGAGATAAAGATCTCAGAATGATGTCTGAATGCAGAGTCAAAACACCGGAGTACCTATTTATTTCAAACTATATAAGTGTTCTTGGTGACATTGCATTATGGATTGCAAACAAACGTTCTCCATCTGAGCCTAATTTAACTAAAATCACAGTGTATAGATGTCCAGAACTAAAAAAATCTCCTAAGAACAACTGAGATGAAGACTCTCCGACCCATTGCGGGACTGACAATTCGAGACCGAGTGAGGAATTCCGAAATACGAAGGACTTGTGACGTCGAGGATATTGTCCGATGGGGAAGATCTAGAAGACGTTACTGGAGAGATCATGTGGGGAGAGCTTGTTCTGAGAGTGTAGTGAGCACAGCAGCGAACTCCCAGGAAGACCACATAAAAGATGGCGAGATAGCTGGACATCTGTATCCCAGGAACAGGCACCGACCAACGACAGGACGCAGTCCTAGATGAAGCAGAAGAAAAAGAAGAAGACAGTGTATATAAGTAGAACAGAATTCATCATACACAAGTCAGTTATTATGACAAGTGGCACCATCCCTAGACATACTTTGACTTTTATTTCTAAGCCATTAATGAACCAGAAATAGCCTTATTTTGGAGAATATGGGATTATAATAGAATTAAAATATGTTTGCGTTAGGCTTTCTATTATGACACATTACTATGTCATATTTGTAAATTATTTTTTTAGAAATAAATAGATAGTGTCCTCAAATACTAAAAAAAATAATTTAATTAATCTTCCCGATCAACCGATGTAGACCTCTTGCTTCTTATAAATCCCTGGTACAGCTTTCGTGACGTTAACTGTTGCGTCACGGAGGACTGGACCTGTCGATAATGCAGATTTCTCACCCATCCAAGCCACTCCGGTGCAGCGTTGTCAAACATTTCTGCATGCGAGAAAAGACCTCCTCGAGAATATATTTTCCTGTTCTGTATCTACGTTCTACGGTCAGTCTTATAGGTTAGCTACGTAAAACAGCAGTTGACATAGAAAATAAATGTATAAATTTATGTTTTTTACTCAATTCTATGATAAAACCAAGCTTCAAATAATTATTTATTAATAATTACAATAAGTTGATATTATTTTCTTATTCAATACAATTTTTAAACCGATATCTTCATAAACATTACAGGTAAATTTGACAATATATGCGTCTTGGTTTGAAATAATTTTTTTATGGATGTAAAAATTTATAATTGTTATTTAAATACGTCTCAAAACGTTCAAATATCATGTTCTGGTCGAATTTCTCAAATGATTTGAATATTTGAATTGAAAATTTATTAAGTATTTAAAAAAAAAGCCTTACAATATAAGTAATAGAATTAATAATCTATAAAAGCTGACGTAAATGTTAAGCCTTCTATTTGTAAGTGAATCAGAATTGTCTCTATTTTTTCTACGATATATGTAGATCTAAATTAAATAATATCTCCTAATATTCCTTTCACAATTATTATCACAACCATTAGAATTTTAATATCACATTATATTTAGTCAGGTAGATTGATAATTTCGATTTTTTCAAAATATGTGTTTACGTACAATTCATGTTTTAATGTAGGTACTGGTTGCATGTGATTGAAAGGCACTTAGCTAATACGCATTCGTTTTTTCTTCGGTCTGCATACAATAATAATATTGGGCATAAATACTCGACCAACCAATGTTTCGCTTCAAGTGAAGGTATATATACAATTTTTATTGTTATAAAAAAGAAACATTTTATTTTTGAGAAAAATATATTAATTAAATAAAAAAATGTGGTATTTAAAACTAATATGAATGAATAAGAAATACAAAAAGTGCGCTGGGCAATAAAACCAATATATTCAGGTGTCAATGGATATGATATGAATTTGCGGTTGTATCAACTTGGTTTATAGTAATAACTCGTTTGAAGAATGTTTAGATTTTTATATTGGTGTAAAACGTAAAAATCTATGCTTGAAACGATAGATTACTATAAACCAAAATGACACAACAGGAACTAAGTTTTGTATAAGTGGAATATGTACACAATTTAAAGTTTGTATGGACGGAATGAAAAAATAAATTGACGTTATATCGTGTGTAAGTATACTAAAACTTAAAATTTGAACTTCGCTTATTACCTATAAGTATTTTTGTATTCACGCGCTATCCCCGGATAAAATGGAGGTCCATTGATTCGAATCCCTGTAGCAGTTAAAATATTTTTTCGTTAATTTGATTTTTTGTACGTCTTTCCGAATGATCTCTTTCGTAAATACTATACATTCTTAGATACATTTTTATACCTATTTTTGTAATTATATTTTTTTCTGGTTAAAATATCAATGTATTTTGTTTTGGTCTCTTCAAGCATGGTGTGAATTAAAAATTGTGTATGGTGTTCTTCTGTTTGGTGGAAAATAGAATGATAAACACAAAATAAATACCCCATTAAATGTTTTATTCGTTGCGTAGTAAATTTAAAGTTTGAATTTTTTTTGTGACACATCCGGTTTAGTGGAGCATCCGAAAAAACATAATATGTTAAAATATTTTCCATTTTACAACTTCTTATTTACCACACCATCTAAATAAACAGAAGTAAATATGTTAAGCAAATAAAATCATTAGAAAGGGATGTATGAACAGATCAACTTGAGTAGAAAGACAAAAAAATTTCCTAAATAGATCTTTCAACTTCAGCGCACCTTTAAAAACTCCTTATTTTCTGCAATACGCGTATCATCAAGGTGCTCCCGTAGTTCAACGGGTATGTCTTGTCTAGTCTGTCAACTGGGGGTTCAGGAATCGATTTCCGTGTTTTTTAATACTTCCGCTTCTCACATGTCTCTTCTTTCACCTTCTTAGTATATATAAGTGAACATCACAACAACATCGCAATAACTACTTCTTCAGTAAAAACCTGTCTCTGTAGAAAAAATATTTTTTTAATGCATCCAGCGCACTGACCTCACAACTCTCTTTCCTTCTGCGCTCCTGGTATAGGTTTCTTATATGTATATAAGAAAACGTGTACATATATGTCTTATGAAAATAGACAGCATAGCAACAGAAATACGAAACCAGTTCAGCAGTTTTTTTTATTATCTACCAGTAACACAATCAGTAACATAAAAAAATGTGTTAAATACAAATTTTATTTCCTAAATATTCCTAAATTTAAAAAAAAGTCCTAAATATACACATCTAATATTAAATACTAAAAATCCAAGTACACATATCTAAGTCGTTTATAATACTGGAAAAAATTAAAATAATCTGAAGATACTTGGGTACGAAAAGTACAATTTCGTATGTCCTGCACTGCCTGACATTCGATCTTGTGTTTTGGGATCCCAGAAATTCTGGATTTTTCTAGACGCCGTAATTCTAGCGCCCAGCTTATCTGAATAATGGAATTACTCTTTTTAAATTAATTAAATTGAATTTTTGTACCACATTTTATTTTCTTCTGCGTTGCTTTATACGTAGTTTCGTTAATTTATTTCAACCATCGGATTTTTTTTTTTTATGAAATTTTAGTCACTTTGATCGTATTTAGGTAGCTTTTTAAGTATCAAAATATTTAATGAAACCTTCGGCTGGCACCAGGATTCCGGGATTGAAACTTGTCAGCACCATAATCCCTCCCGGTTCTTATATGATTGCAGCCATTTTCTTGGCAAATTTTTTTGTCGAATTTCGTCGCTTTATATGCGTTGATGCTTTTCTTCATTTTTAGTTATTTTGTTATTGGAATACAATGAAATACATTATAGTATAACATTCGTATCCATATTCACCTTGGGATCCTATTCAAGGAAGCTACAAATTAAGATATTTAAAGAAGATATTTACATTTATTTTCGATTTAAGAGAAATTACATAAAGCATTTCATGTAGCAAATAAATTACATTCGCCTATGTTTCTAATAATATTATGTTCACTTAATAGATGAAGGTAGATGATGAATGGAACATGTGATAGAGAACCAAAATAATGATTATCCTTAGGATATTTATCACAAGTGAAGTTTTGTCAATTTTGTTCTTACTTGTTTATTGTCAAAGTGTTATAAAACGTAATTTATATTTTTTTATTTACTTGCAAAGTTAAATTATTTTTTGGAATAAATATCTTTTTATTGAAATTTATTTTGTACCTGATTTATTGTCGTATTGCCAGTCGAATTCTATTGATTAATAAATCAGGTGACAAATAATAATTTGTTGTCATCGCCTTTCAGATAAATTTAAATATATTGTATGTTAAAATTTTGTATTTCGCGGGCATATATACATATCTGTCCGTGCAACGTGCTCTGCTATTGTGTAGCAAGTAAAAGTTGAATGCTCTTTGCACTTATTAAACCCTGGTCGAGCTCGTAAACTTGCATTGTCTACCAAATGTTGCCAATACAAACCCCGCCCACATTTCTATCATTCCGTCGACAGAGGACTTTGTCAATAACAGGCAAGATCTCGTTGCGGATATGCTTGCCTGGTAGCTTATCAGTTGCGACGCTGGGTCGGTGAACAATGAAATCGCTACAAAAACAGGATATCATGCTGACTAACTTACTTCTAAAGTGTCAAGAATTTGCATCAACTGCAATTCAGAATGTCAAAATAAAAGAATATAACAATTTATTATTTTTTGTACCAATAATCAAAATTTATATTTAATATTCTCTTCTATGGATGAACTATTATTTAAAATATTTGTAATTTATAGAAATAAACTTTGTTTACACAAATTTTTAAATTGAAAAAAATTCAAAATATTAGTTCATCAGGATAACAAATGTGGCGTCTGGCTGCAAAACCGCCACGTTGCATATATATGAAATGTTCAGTAATCAAAAAAAACGTTTTAAGTATTTCCCTTACACATTTTCCTGTTTTTTATTATTTTACTTGATACATATTAAGGATGTGTTAAAATCTGCATACCAATTTTAAAGATTTTCTTTGTTGTTTCCGCAATATAAAGATATATTAATTGCAAAGTGGCGGTTTTGCTACCCACCGCCGGTCGATTTTGTCGATAGAGTCGATTTTGCTACCGAACGATCGCGAGAGGCGCGCTCGCGGACGATCACGTGTCGACTTGCCGACTTAACTCATTGCGAACAATACTGCGATTGAAAATTAAACAATGAAATATATTATTTTATAAATATTTTATTTGTGATTAACAATAGATGCAAAAATATTTTAAGAATTAAAATTTAGTGCATGTTTTGAGTAAGGAATATGGATTAAATATATTTTAGAAAATATGTAAATAATGAACCAACAATCATGGAAACAAAAATATTTTTAGATTTAACAATAATGCCGTATCACTTCTCGAGACCTTTACTACGACACCAAATTTAACAATAGATATAATATATTTTTAAATAGGCAATTATTTCATCGGCGATTAACGTGGTTTATAAAAATATTTTAATGATTAAAAATTGATCTTCGAGTACAAAAATTTAATAACTTAGGCACATAGTATTAATTATTTAAAAAACTAAAAACAATAATCTTAAGAATTAAATAAGAGTATGTAAATAAAAAAATAAAATATATGATCATACCTATATGCCTATATAGGCTGTCTTATAGTAAGTAGTAAAAATTTTACAAGTGGGTTTCTGTCTTAATAAAGAACTTAAATTTATTATGAAAAATTGATACAAAAATCGAAAATATAATTTTTACGAGGTGTACATCTTATATACACTATGTAACAGAGCTAGTCCACAATACCTGATAGGTAGATTTCTACTTTAATTATGATTCGAAAATTTTCAAGCAACCGTGACCTAATATCAATAGATAAGGAAATATGTGACATTAAAATGTGCATTTTTTTTTCAATATTTCGGACTAATTTTTTTAAAACGTTGTACTTTTACTACAGTAACTTATATCAAATATAAACAAATTATTCCCTTTTACACAAGTTAAACAAAATAATAAATACCCTGCAATTCTAATTGGAAAAAATAAAATTGGAACTTTTGCAAGATTTTTATAATCTTATTTAACTTGTACTGAAACAAATTAATTATTCGTAATTAATATAAGTAACTGTAAATATACTTCAACTTTTTGTAGAAAATAAGTCGAAAATATTTTTTAAAAAATGCAAACTATTATTGTTAGCTCATGATTGCTTGAAAAATTTCGACTCATTATCAAGACAGGCAATTAATATCGTTTATAAAAAATTCATGCACTGCAATACAAATGAAATAAAATAATAAAAACCTTGTGAAAATTTCTATTTTCAATTTTTGCAAGGTTTTTATCATTTTATTCGACTTGTTATGTTCGACTCATCGTATTAAAGCGAATGAATTGTTCATAATTGGTATAAGTTACTGTAACGGTAGTTCAACTTTTTCACTAATTTAGTCCCAAAAAATTATAAAAACGTTTATATAAAAATTTCATCCTTTTCATATCATAAATCTGTTATGATTATCTTATTTCACCCAGAGTGTAAAGTCTCGTACTTCTAGCTACGAGACACCTCGATAATATTAGGTAACATTTGCCGCGCAACGGCTAGTACAGACGATAGCCAATTGCAGATGCCAATGGCCGCGCAGCAGCCACTTGCGGCCTCGCGGTCGCCAGTATAACCGTTTGCAGGGCCTAGCAGCGAACAATCGGTGAATAAATTTAAAAATTATTTAAATTTATTCACTTCAATACAAATCAAATAAAATGATGAAATATTTACAGAAACTGAAACTGAAGACGATAATGATAATGATGATGATGAAGATTTTATGCTGATGGTGTATGTTATGTTAGATGCAATAAATACTTATTTTTGTAAGTTTACTTTATTTTACCTATAATAAAATAAATTTATAGTAAATCCAATCGCACGGTCTTTAAAGTGTCAACAAAAATATTCAAAAATGTGCACAAAGCGGACTTTTTAATGTGATAATTCTTTCCTATTTCGCTTTTGAAAGTTACATTTATATCCATCCTTGTTTACTTCATGCTTTAGTACACTGTCTTTTGGTAATAAAAGATGTCTACTTCTAGTTTTTATGTAAATATTTAAGGTAATCAATACACGCGTTATCTGCGACAGACGACGTTTCTCCATATTAAATCTCGTAGCGGGGCTCCATTCTGATTGGTCCGAGTGAATAGTGTCGGTTCTGCATCCCACTTTGCGGCAACGTGGCGGTTTTGCTACTCACCGTTATATTTAAGGACGATTTTGAAGGGCATGGAAGCATATTTTCTTATATTGGAAACTTGCAGAATGTGCAGAATAGGATACAGATCATTAATCAATCAAAACATGAAAAATGGTTTTGTATGGATAGTGGCGGTTTTGCATCCAGACGCCACAAATGTACTTAAATACATTTGTTATCCTGATGAAGAAGCCATTGGCTTTGAAACATGTTGAATTTTTTCAATAAAAAAACAAAGTATATTTCCCTAAATTATAATTATAATGTCACCACAAAATAATTTTGCTGTGTTTGAAGGAGTAAAATATTATTATTTGAAAATCTTATAATTATTATATTATTATTTCAAATAAAATTACTGCAAAATGTCAGGTTTTTCCTTCCTGGAAAGAGAAATTTAACCATCGTTAGCGCATCGTAAATTAAATTGAAAGTTTTGTATCTAAATATTTGAAATCATATATAAAAATACTTTTTAGTGTTATTCATCTTCCTATTTAATATCAGTCGCATGAGGTACTGCATATATGCAGCTGACGCGTTATATTATTTTGGTGACATGACGTACAAACAGCAAGTTTAGTTAGCTATAGACATTTCTGCTATCCTGATATTAGAGATGCATTTTTTTAACATGTAGGGGTCGCTACTGTTACTAGATTTCGGTTAGGTATAGTTTAATAACTGATATTCTATTACTGATATTTATTTCTTGTGATTTATTAATTCAAATTTACTTTGTGTAACAATTTTTATACTCGAATATAATAAAATAAATTTGTCCAAAATAATGTTGCTTTTGAAATTATATCTCCCAAAAATTTCTCTCCTCTTCCTTAGTATTAAATTTATAAATATATTCTACTTGAAGTTTATTAGAGGATGTCTGTTCTATTTCATTAAGAGTATTAGCTTAAAACCCTTAAAAATATTTGTCTACTATTTTTCGTCATAAATTTTGAAAATTTTTAATTACCAGTTTGTAAATGAATAATGAAAAATAGACAACAACAAAAAATAATTATAATTAGAGACGACTAGCGTCATTACGTTAAAGAAACCTTAAAAACTAAGACGGTCTTGAGATTAGATATTCAATTTTCTTATTATTTTCTAATACTATTCTTTTGACGTATCCATTGATCGATCGTTTGCTGTCATATTATTATATATCATCATTTTGTGTACTGTGGTCTAAAAAAGGTCTAAAGTAGTTGAATGGTATAATTAATGACTCATTTTTTTTCAGCGACTTCTTTCTCTACATTAGGAAATCCAAGATCAATTACTTTACTGGATGCCACATTAAATGTTTTGAGTATTATTGTTTTGCTTATTAGATTTAATTTATTGGAACCGTATTTGTTATTTGCAGTTATATTCATTCTCTTTATTTTGAGTTTTGTTTATTTTAAGCAGAGCTTTTTTATCTAATGTTCCACATTTCAAATGCTTTACATAACATGATAATTTTCTCGATAACTATGCGTGTTTTCAATCTATACCAATAACTATGTATACTAGAAAATAAAATAACATTTTTCAATTTCCCATGTCTTGACCTACATATATTCAGCTTTATATGAGATTTTCATATAATATGTGTAAGTAGTGATGACACCATCCTTTTCACCAAATACATATATTTTTTAGTCTGTACCTAAATTTACCTTGGATATGAAACAAAAAACCAGTAAACATTCGATACTCAGTAGAGCTTACAAACTTAAATTAAAAGCATTTTATTATTTACGTCCATTCCAATAAAATTTATGAGTATACAAATTGAATCTCACATTGATTTTTTTATAATAGCAACAAATAGTTTTTTTTTAATAAATAGCTATGTGAAAAGACTATTTTGGAACTTTGTCTATAAATCATTTATAAAATCAATATTCCAACCGTGGTTATACTCAATTATAAACCATGCATTATAAACACAATAAAACAGACATACCATCCTGACGACATGCAATATATTTGCAAAGCTAATGACATAAAATTTCCATTAAAATGACCCAGGAAAGAATTTCTTTACATCCCATAATATCTTTTATAGTAATATGTATTGTCTCCATAAACAGTTGCTTAAAAAAAAAAAATTAACTAAGACTACATGTTTATATTGACAGTCATCATCAAATCCCATTCCAAAGATTATAGAGAATCACAGTTTGATAAATCAGAAATTTTGGAAATAAGAAAAAGTGTTAATAGTAAATTGTATACCATAAATAACCAGGTAATTTTTACAAATAATTATCTTTTAAATTTATTTACATGTTAAGTAGGTACTTTATTATTGTTATTTATTTTAATTAACTTTTTTAATATTTTGAGTGTCGATTTCTTAATTTAATTTTTGTATACAATTGTATTCTGACAAAGAAGTCAGTTTTGTGTGACAGTGACAGTGACAAAGAAGAAGACAAGAAGAAGAAAGAAGGCCTTGAAAAATGTTGATATTTTCAATATAAAAAAGTGGTGAAAACTAAGTTCATTTTATGAATCATAATAATGTCATCACAAAACTATTTTGCGATTTTAAAAGATGAAGCTACATAAGAATGTCTCAATATATTTTATTTATAATGATATAAATACCTTCCAAGATTTTCCATTGCATGATTTGAAGTAAACTTTTTTTATTCAGCGACATCTGCAAATATCTACGTATATTATTTTAAGTCTCATGAGCTTTGCAGAGATGTTTAAAATAGATGTCAGTACTTTATAATCGTGCGTGAAGCAGATGTCTTCTGAGTATTTACAATATGAAAAAAACTACACAATGAGTTATTTTAATTATCGGTGCAACGTTCTGACATCCACATTTCGTTTAAATCTCCTAAGACAAAAAATATGAAATACCTAAAAGTAGACCGTTATTGTAACGTACTCCTAAAAACCAGTAAAATAATGTATTTCGTAATATTTACATATAAACGTCAAGCACACATCAAGTTAAGTAAAGAATATGTAGTGAAAAAAAAAAGAATATGTAGTGAAAGTTTAAAATCTCACTCTGTTACAAAATCACTCCACATAAAAATGCTATTTTTACTCCCTTTATATTAACTCGTGGCGTCTGCTTGCTTGCCGTCAACAAAAACTTTGGGTCGATTTTTTACCCTTTTCCCGTTATCCAATCGAGCTGAAACTTGGCAAGTGAACTCGTGGATCTATCAAATTTTCGTTAAAAAAATTAATAATTATGGTAT
Source organism: Agrypnia vestita (assembly GCA_016648135.1). Taxonomy (NCBI): domain Eukaryota; kingdom Metazoa; phylum Arthropoda; class Insecta; order Trichoptera; family Phryganeidae; genus Agrypnia; species Agrypnia vestita. Next base: position 37,410 of record JADDOH010006288.1, on the reverse strand, counting down.
AATTTAGGATTTTTAGAAATTTTATTGGTTTTTTCAAATTGGAACCATTAGAAAAGTTTGATTAGCAACGGCCCGATAACGTCGCGAAATATTTTCTAAATTTGAATTACTCCGTCGTACATAATAGGGGTACTTCACTACGAATGTCGCAAATCTAAATTGACTGACAAATGTTTTTAGAATTTGCTCAATGTACTATTCCACACATACATAACCCTGACGTATTTACTTTAGGATTCAATAAAAATATATTTTTTTTAAATAACTATGTTTTCTATATAATTCAAAACCTGTTTATATTTCGGACATCCTATATCAAGTTACAGGATAAGATAGTTAAAAAAAAATAAATAAAAGTAATTTGAGCAAAAGCAACAGTTGACCATAGCGTTGTGATGTGAACCTACGAACTAAGACTTACAAACTATGTGATGGCACGCAGCCAACTGCCACTCGACGGTACCCGAGCGAAATGGGCATATCAACTGCATTAGAATCTAGGTCATTGCAATGTACCTAATAATTCATGCAAGCGTCAAAATTTAAAGTTGCGATCTTGTTGACCAGCTATGCCAGTCATGACGTTCTCTTTTCTCTGCTCGGGATTTCCGGGTCTTGCAATTTACATCAAAATCAATTCGACTGTCCTTACGACATTGTTTTCTTCTTCTTCTTCTTCTTTGGCTTGTGTTAGAACTGTGTCCTGTTGTTTCTCGGCTACTGCTCCTGGGAAAAGGATAACCAGCTGTCCATTCATCATTTTGATGGTCTTTCTGGAGGTCTTCACCATATAGGTAACTCGTTCTCCACTAGTCTTACCACTTTGCGGAATCCGCTCTATCTACGTGGTCTCTCCAGTATCTCCTTCTATCTTTTCCCTATCGCACAACATCGTCGATATTAAACATGCAGATTAAAAAAAGCAGATAAATACGCAATCAAATTCATAATTAATTATTTGATAAAAAATGGATTATGAATTTGATACAAAATGTTTCTGCACTAAATATTGAAAAATAAACGTATTTTTCTGGAACATTGATATCGTGAAGTTAATTACTTCGAATATTTTGTAAAACAATTGAGAAAAGAATTTTACAGTCAAGATTGCATTAATATAAGATACAAGTATTTTATTGGAAATTTATTTTTATAATGTATACAATAACGCTCTAAAAAAGAATCTTATCGAAAAACCATCGATATACATACTTATAAATGTTATTACAATATCTTCTTAATTTTTATAACTTAATATAATGTTGATAGACACATTCTATTTATTTTAAATTATAATATTTTTCACTATTCTAATCTAATGCAAATGATGACTACATTAGCAACATATATGAAAATGCCCTCCACTTTAAAAAATGAGAATTAAATTCTTTTTTATAGTTGAGTATTCTTTAATATTCTTATTCTGTTATTCAAATATATGATATGGAATTTAAATCATTATGTACAAAATAAACCAAGAAAATATATATCATACACTTCACATGATACTTATCTGGACTTCATTATGTCGGTTCTTGAAAGGTGTGCTAAGATTTTTATAAACTTTCCCGTAATAATATTTACCTCCTTATTTGTCCACATCTAATTCCATCTTGGGCTGGCTACTCTATCCACTCCTCCTCATCTTGTCACGTCCAAACCTCTAAGATTACGATGGACTTAAGCCATCCGTTGGTTTTCCTCTAACAGTATGAGCACTTACTCATGCTGATGTTGTGAACATGACGATTATCATCTTTATTTTGTATCACACATCCATTCCGTCTGAGTGGAGTGTTTTTCTAATTTTCCGGGAATAGAGACCATTCTACTAGAATTATAATTTCAACTGCACGCATCAAATCTACTTTTTTATGTATGCACGCTCATCTTTATTTCTTTCATTCATACATTTAGATATTTTATTAATATTTTAAATGTTAAATTAAATACATTATTCCTGAAATACGAAATTCACTGAAAGAAAACATATTGCTTAGAATAAATAAGCAATTTCTATAAGTATCTCTGATGTCTGGAGTCGGCTGTTTGCCTTCACTACCAACATTGATTCTTCCTTATCCCCGGTACATTTTGTACATTTTGATTCTTCCTTATCCCCGGTACATTTTGACGTCAGTCTAACTGTATCTATGTTTCATCAGATAAAAAACATTACTTAGAGATTTTGTTAATAATTTGACGACCAAAACAATTGAGACTTCAATTTTATTCAAGTGAAGATAAAGTTATAGTGATTTCGTAATAAATATTAAATAAAAATAGGTTGCTCATAAATAAATTTAAAAAAAAAAACAAAAGCAGCAGTTGACCATAGTATTGTGATGTTTGAACCTACAAACTATGTGATGGTACGAAGCTCTTCAACTATGTGATGACACACAGCCAACATCCGAGCGGAATGAGCATATCAACTGCGTTCGAATATACGTCACTCAATGTGCGAAATGCGGCTGACTAATTATTTTATTTCTATTAGATGACGTAGGTAATATCAAGTGTACTTTCATCAGGCTTACTTTTCTATTTGTTTTCTATGTGTTTTAACGAATACCGCTAGGAGTAGCTTATTGTAGTACCTATTAATAATATTTTTCCTCCAATCTAATGTTTCTTTGTGGCATCACGGTCTATTTTTTTCATTTTGGTTAATACATTTTATCATTGGTTAATATATTTTAATAGAACGGAAGCCTGGAATCAATGAACCTATACATAATACTAATAAGAGCGAGATATAATATAGATATAAACACCCAGAAAGTATTTTTTTCTGCAACTTATCTCCTTCTTCTTCATCAGCCTTCGTCTTTTCACTGCTGGATACAGGTCTCTTCTTTGTTTTCCATTCTTTCCTGTTGTTGGCTAAATGTAGCCATTTCTTTCCCCCCACAGCGACAATATCATCGGCCCATCTCTTTTGAGGTCTTCCGATGCCTCTTTTATTTTCCCAAGGTCTCCATTTCAGAACTCTGGGAGGCCATCTTGTAGTATCCTGTCTCGCAACGTGCCCTGCCCATTGCTATTTTAGCATCACGCCACGACTCCAACTTATCATTTCAAATGCAACTTATCATTTCAGGCAAATTTATTTGCAAAGAGAAAGTCGAAGGATATCCTGAATCCAAGTCCCCGATTAAACTTTTAAGACCTACTGAATTGATATGTAAATAAATAAAATAATGATTGCTAATGTTCGCTATGGGGACTATGATAAGTTTGCGGTTAACCTGCCATTGAAATATTTTACGGTAACTCTATCACTTTTACATACCATGTATACCATCTAAATGTTCAACATTGTATTTTCTAACAGCATTCTAATAACTACATATGTTTAATGTTTTCAAAAGTGATCTATTGAGGTTATCTTTAGAAAAATATAAAAGTAAATAGTTTAGTACTGTAGCTCAAGAAAAAACTTCATCATTTAAATATATCACCATTATAAACCATATTGATCTGTCAGAATGGTTAGTAAGATTTCAGGCATAAATAAATATAGTGTATTTAACGTAAGCATTTATTTAACTTAACTCGCTAAAGTGGCTAGATGCTGCTGACAACAAACATTACTGCTAGTAATCATTCGCGAGTAAACATTTTTCAAATTATGAACTGTGCAGTTATATCTTATTTACTTGTCTATCTAATCTAATGTCACACATTTTTGTCTTCTTGTAATATTTATATCTTACTTACTTAATTTAATACCTTAATTTTTATAATTTAATCTTATGTTCCTTTGTCTAAACCTTACTTATTTAATCTAATGTCTTACACTAATGACTACATTAACAATAGATATATACATATTTGACAATGCCCCCACTTTTAAAAACGAGAATAAATTCTCATTTAAATGTGGGAAAGCGTGTAATACAGTCCGTTGAATACAGTCACTCTTAAGTTTGTATATTTAAAAAAAAAAAAATTATACTAATATTGTAGAAAATTTTAATTCCTTTTAAAATATCATGTTAATTAAAGTGTCATTTTCATAGGCCTCCTGGGCCTCATATAGGTTTTTCAATAAATATAATATTAATATATAAAAAATAGAACTTATAATAATAATACTTTTACTGGTGACAGTTTATTTAAACTTAAAAAATAAAATGTGAAAAGAAATCGGTAAAGGTGGAAGATTATCAATCTATTGTAGTTATTCCAATAGGATCATCAAGTATATCAATCATCACGACTAGTTGAGTTTTTGGTACAGAATGATGGACCAGCTCAATGATGACAGGTGGAAGAAGGAGGTGGGGGGAGGGGTCAAATGGTAGATAAACACACGTTCATTTTAGAGAAATTAAATTTTTGTTAGAGATGTGAGGGTTGCGGAAAACCAGGCGTCGAAATCACATGTATAAATGATTAAATTTATGTGCACATTTAAACGTCGTGCGTAGTGAAAAATTACTTTAATATTGATCATCAGAGATTATGATACAATTAAATGTTTATATTTATATTCAATTTTATTATTGTTTTTAAGTGCACTCATTTTTACTAGTTGTGGGTAAACGTTACTACATTGTAACATGGGAAACAAAATCAAATAAACTTGGAGAAATATTAGGTCTCACCATAATAATGAATTTAAAAGTGCAATATTAAAAATATTTGCAGTTAATCAGTCGGCTATCGGCTATCTGACAAATATTTATTATAAATTTCATTATCCTATAAAATTTATTTTAACAAATTCATAATTCACATTAAAAATCTATACCAAAATACCTTTAAAAGAGCGGAGTTTTATTAGAGGTAATAAAGCGTACATTTTCAAGAGTAGACAAAAAACAAATATTATTTAATGAGTATTTATAACCATATTATGTAGGAACGTAGTTTTTTGCAAGTAAATATCAAATAATAAGATGACGAAGAAAAAAAAGAAATTTGAACAAAAGCAACAGTTGACCATAGCGTTGTGATGTTTGAACCTACGATCTATGTGATGGTACAAACCTTATTAACCATGTGATGGCACGCGGCCAACTGTCGCCCGACGCAACTCGAGCTGAATGGGCATATGAACAGCATATTCATCATTCTGTGTGTACAATATGGCTGACTAATAATTTTATTTCGTGTACTGTGACGTATAATCGACAGTACCCTAATCAAACTTACCTATTAGTGTTTCTACTCTCCTGGTATAGGTGATTACATTTTTAGGGCGTGTTCCGATACTCCTAGTTAGTTAAATTCAATATTTTTTAATACTCAACTATAAATATATTCAATCAATTAAAAGTTCCACGGAGTTATTAAATATTGTATATCGAAGTTACCTATACCAAAGTACCAAAAAAATATAGAATTACATTTTTCGGATATTTTTAATGCATGCTTGTTCAAGCGGGCAGGTTTACCTATCGACTTTAAGACCACTTCAAAGGCACCGTGGCTGATTATTCAGATCTCCTAACCAGTATTGCAAGTACAAGTAACTTACAGCGTACAAAGATGCAAATAGCTGGTTTCACTGATACAAATACGAAGTACCTAAAAGTACACCGTTACTGTTAAATAAAATATTGTATATCGTAATATTAACATGTCAACGTCAAGCACACATCGAGTTAAGCAAAGAATATTTAGTGAAAAAATTTTTTAAATCACTATACAAAATCATCCCAGATAAAAATGATATTTAAAAAATATTTCATGTAACTACGCGGAAACTGCAAGTATTCATTACAAGATTTTGATTTGATCACACTTAAATTGTTGAAATACGGTTTACAATATTAAATCTATATTTTTAGAAATGCTTCATTCTTTATTTATCCTTATTGAAAGAAAAACACCAGAAATTATCATTGGTACTCCCCGCATATTATAATTATTACTCTACCGGCATGCCGGTATGTTGCCTCCAGAGAAAAATTAATCTTGAGATGCGTTCGATGCACTTACCTCACACCTATTTGTCCTTCTGCGTTCCTAGTATCTGTACGTGAACAGCATAGTAATAGCGTAGTATTTTCAGCTATTTTTTCATTCATGAATTATTATAATTGCTTCGATCAAAGTCCATCGGCATTGAACTGCAGCAAAAAGTGAAGTCTGTAGCGGCAAAATAGTGTTGTCATGTTGGGTAGACAATTGAGTTTTACGAATTCAAAGCCAGGGTTTAATAAATGCATTACTATTTCCAAGCAGGTTACGATATTACACATGAAATGTTAGAGAAATAAAACGACTTCTCTTAATGCGCTAAATTATCAAGGTACTAGCATTCTAATAAATCCTAATAAAGTAACCCTTGAGTAAACATTGTAACGCTATTATCAACTGTGACATATATTTTTTGTATTGGAGTACGATTTAATTTTTTTAGAACTACACTCCCAACAAGCACTGAGTTAAAATTACATATCTAGGTACAGTTATTTGAAATCGGATACTTATATATCTGGTAAAGAACTTCAACCAAAACAGAACAAATTTTTTATTCGATTAACATGCCAGATTTCGCTTTGTGTTTGATTTGCTTGCTTGAATGAAGCTTGTCAGATTTCGCTTTGTGTTTGATTTGCTTGCTTGAATGAAGCTTAAATAAAATCTGATATATTTTATATATATACACCTACAATATTATATCATAGTCTATATATATATATATATATATTTATATATATATATATATATATATAGTATATTAATTATATATATATATTCAAATTATGAATTTAATAGACATTCTGTTAGTTGAAAATCTTGCAAGATATATAGGTACAATAAATTTTAAAATAAAACACAAATCAATTTTTTTCACCACTTTTTTAGATTATACAATCTACGTGTTTCAAGAACAATGTTCTCTGCTTCAAGGTTGTTTGTGTACTCAAATTGAAGAAGTTAAATCATTCAAGTGTGTTATAAATAATAAATAATATAAATAATTGTGTCAAGTGTGTTATGATGAAGGGGAGGGTGAAGGAGGGGGGGTCGGATGTGTTAATTATTATGGAATGTTATCTGGAGAGGATGGAATCTTAAGTGGAAAAATATTCTATAGTGGGTTATGCAGTTTTCCACATTAATCTGTCTTTGAAGATATTTTAACACTACGGAGCTTTAGCCTTTTACCAATTACAAAAGTCCTCTTACTTTAAGAAACCTTGAGACGGGTATTTCATAATTACTTTACACTTCCATGATTTCCGACGTCAGATAAAAAAAGTATCTTTAAATGCATCCAACGTAAATGTACCAAACCTTTTATTCTCCCTGCGTTCCTGGTATCTGTGAGTAAACCCCATAGTAACAGCATTGTGTCCTGCATTTTATTATTTCAGCATTTTTTTCATTCATATATTGTATAGATCAAAGTCCAACGTCGATAATTATCGTCATGAAGTTTATAAGCTGGCTACTAGGGTTTAATAAGTGCAAGGAGCATTAAAACTATTTACTGCCACCCATTGGGATAGCTTGTAGATTATCTGAAGCGAATCTAATTGCTATTAATTACAAAAATAAATTGAAAAAATGATTTGACATGCCTAAATATTTGTGACTATGGAATGAAGATTGTGATAGTATATTTGGTCTGATTACCTTGGTGAAGAAATGGTTAATACAAAAATCATTTAGCGAAAGAAAACTAGTTTTAATTTATCTTAACATCCATTGAATAACACATAACATAACATTGATTCAAAATATAGATGATTCAGTTTCAGGGGTGTCTAGGCTTAAAATGTTTTATACTGCTAAGTTCATTTTTGTTTTTAATTTCATTAAATTGTGCTCCAAAGCATCATTGAAAAAACATCTATACTATGTGAAATCAGGCATTTAGAATTAATTATAAATTTACTAACTTTATTTACGTAACTTTAACGGGCCATTTAAACCATATTTTACTTCTTATATACACATGTAACACACAATAATAGTAAATTTATAAATAAAATAATTTGACTGAACATCGTTTAAGTGTGAAATATTTTCAAATTTCATAAATCACTTAGAATTTAAAATATGTTCGCGTTGAAAAATAAAGCATGTTACCAAGTAGTGAAAAATTCTTCAGCAGCTCTCGTCTTGATAGAATAAGGAATCATTTATTTATTGCATCCGATGCAATATGGTCTCATCTGTTTCTTGTATGCAATCCTGGTACTTTAATGCAACTAGACTGCTTGCTATTAGTAACTCTAAAAAGCATTATCTGTGCGAACTCATTTCAAAATTAATTAACAGGATTACATATTCGCGAAGATATGTTCTGCGTCATTAATTCGTTGATACTAGCAGAACGTACCGGCCACCACCGGTGGTTACAAGCTTGGCCAAGCGGGCGGCTTTACTCTTTACAGGCACCATAACTGATGAATTTAAGTCAATGACGTATAATTACGGACCTACGGTCTTACGTACTGTAATTACGTACGGACGGACCTACGGATAATACTTTGATAACAGGATGAAATTAAATAAAATTTTCATTCTTATAATACGAGTGGAGGAGACAACATAAATCTTTCGAAGAAAAAGAAAATTACCTCACAAAATTGTATGATACAAAGGTTAAAAAATTAACAAAGTTATACAAAGGTTATGTAAAGTAAAAGGTTGTACAAAGGTTTAAAAATCTTCGATGGCCTGCTAAAGTAAATTCAAAACACAGTTAAAATAAGGAAGTTTAAACAGGAGTGCAAAAATTTACTTATAAAAACTTGCAATGCAATGCAATATGTTTAAATAAAATCATCTATAGCCCACACAACATTACGCGTGAAACTAAATAATTAATATAAATAAATAAATAATGAAAAATGTAAGGCAATATCATATAAATGTTTAAAATGAATACTATGAATAGTATTCGATTCTTTGAATCGTACTAACTTTGTGTTTATACATCAGCTTACAATTATTTTATGCCTAGGTAATATAAACTAGATACATATAAAGAAATATTGATTGTATTATTTGTATGTATCTACTTATATTATTTGATTAATTACACCTACATATTTCGGAAAAACCATCGTCAGGGTGTTTTATATATAAATGTTTAATATAAAAATATTTTTCCGAAACATGTAGGTCTTAATAATCAAATAACATAAGTAGATACATACAAATAATACAATCGATATTTTAAAAATGTCAATCTACAACGTTTCTGAATCAATTAAAAAAAATGAAAAATATAAAAGATACATATACGTAAATGGTTTATATGGTTTATGTTTTTATTTTTAATAAATAAAGAAGTGAACTGTCAGGATAATGAGGGCAAATTTTGGATGGCAGCCATACAACCTAGTTGCCTTTAGCATTAAAAAATGCCAACCTGGTGGCGAATGAGTAGCTGAATAAATGCTATTGCTTACAAAATGGTCCTGAGTGAGCGGTGGATCTTCCCTCATTATACCTGATGTTGCCACTACGACCGACCAAAAAATAATGTATTTTATTTATACCAAATGTAAACGAGAGAGCCAGAGTTACAATAAGAAAAATACATCCGTGGCGTGACATAATGAATATTTTTAAGACGAATTTAATTACATTTCAGTAAACCGATAAATGCTAATGATTGAGGACGACGTGTTTGTAATTTTTTGACTATATTCACTTATAAATAAATGTTAAGAGAACCACACCCTTTTATTCTAGAGGAGAGAACTTATTATGCCTCTCTTTAAAGTTAAAAGGTCGAGAATGGAATGCAGAAACTTTAAGAAAATTGTGGAGTATAAAAGCAAAGACAGCATTATCCAAAAAAAAATTAATACCGTCATCGAGGATTATTCATTTAAAATAAACTGAATTCGAGATTTTATATGAAAGATAGTCTATAAACCTATAGTAAATACCACTTTGGAAGAGATAGAAACAAAAATCTACAACTTATTACATTATAAGTAAGTGATTTGATTTTTTGGATATTGCTCTCTTGATAGAAAAAGTAAGGTCGGTGATGAAAGAAAAAGTATGGGACGTACAGGAAGCTTTTGTGGATGCATATATCAGTTATTATTGTTTTTATTGTATTAGTGTTGATGGAGAAATTTTAGCGAACAATCAAAAAAATTTTTTGATTTTTGTAGATCTGCAAAAGTTTATGGAAGATACTCTCTGGTTATAAGGTGAACAGTAAACTTATACACAAAATTGCTTCCCTAAACGATTGAAGTACTGCGTGTATAAGAATCAATAATTCACACCATGGTTTGATACAACGAAACAAGATTGAGTAATATTTCCATGGCTGTTTAACTTGTATATGGATAATTGTGTGAAAGAACTGGAATGTATGAATATTGGTGAAAGAATGAGCAATTTGATTGTACGTTCGTGGATGATGCAGTATTATTGGTGAATAGCGAACAAGATTTACAGTTCTAGTAAGCAAGATGTATGATGTATAGCAATTATTATGAATGTTACAAGTCAAAAGTTATGGTATTCGAGAAAGAAGAAAGTAGGACCACGTGTAAAATACTAGAAGGCAATGAACGTTTGGAGTAAATAGATGAGTTTGTGTATTTGGGAAGTGTGTTCGACAATAGCGGAAAGGCTGAGAAAGATATTGAGAGGAGGATCACTGCAGGGAATAAGGTGAACGGTACTTTAAATGCAATTTCTAATAGAAACATGTCTACCGAGGCAAAAATAGCGTACATAATGGAATTCTGGTACCAATACCGATGTGTAAAAGTGAAGTCTGGAGCTGGCAGAAGAGAAATGAATGCGGTATAGATGAAATGGGTTAGAGATGAGATTACTTGAACGTATGTGTGGGAAAACCATTTATGATCAAAATAATGCAAAATAGCATACAATGTAAAGCTGATTTGAGCACAGTTAAAATAATGCAAAAAGGGTTACTTTGATGGTTTGGGCATGTTGAGCGAATGAGTGAGAAAAGAACGATAAGAAAAATATATTACGCAAGTGTTGACCGTACCAGAAAGAGAGGGCGTCCACGGAAGATGTGGCATGACCAGATTAACCAGATACTGGAGGACGGTCATGTTAGGAGCTTGAACATTCTTCAATATGAGTATGAATGTGGGTGAGGCGAGAGTTGTGTGTCAGGACAGAAAAGTGTCACACTCAATCTACTCTGCCTACTCCTGCAATATTATGTATATACACCTTTAAATATCACTACGGATAATCAAACTATTTGATATCTTTCGGGGTATGGGATACCACCAAATGAGGATAACTTTATATTTTTTAAAATTCGAGATAATGAAAGACGATAAATGAAATAAAACAATTTGTTAAGTAAGCAAATTAAAACGTAAAACTTCGAACAAAAAGAAATAAAATGTATTTAAGTAAGTTTTAATTTACTACATTAACCTGGCTTCCCAATGCTGCAACACAACCTTGTACGAGGCCATTCCCGAGAATAAGTTATGAGTCACATTTTCTTAGAATGAACCGTGTTCTAGATGTAAACAATAATGCAGATTGCTGAATAATTAAAGTTGCTGTTGCCAAGCCGCTCATTCGGAGCTACCAGGAGAGCAAAAATCTTAAAGAGATACATGGTTTTGCCGGGCAGCCAATTTAAAACCAATATTCAATTATGACATTTATCTATGTGAAACTTACAAACGTAGAATATTTCATTTGCTTTATTTTATTATTTTAAGGAGTTTAGAGACTGATTTTTATTATTTGATTAAAAATTTTAGGGAGAGTTAGTTAATTAATTTTAATTAGAGTTAGTTAATTTTAGAGAGGGATTGACTTGTACAGAGGAGATAGGTGGGAAAAAATATCTCTGAAAATTATAGTTAATGACTATAACTCAACAGAATTGCAGAGGAAATTTATTTCTTCGTAATAGGTGTGAAGGTTGCGGAAAACCAGGCGTCGAAATTACATGTATTCACTAGACAATACATAACACGATTTTGTAAGAAACGTGAAAATTTTAGTTACTAAATACGTTAATAATGATCTACCGAAATACCAAGACTGCTCTTTGATAAAACATTTTAATAAATTGATTATGTTTTATTATTAGCTCGGAGTCAACACAGATAATAAAATTTTACAGAGTTGAATCAAACCCCTTCTGTAGGCAAGGGGACTCAGCGGAAGTATGTCCCTCTTTTGCATACATTTAAGTCATATTTATAATCTACCTGACATGTAAAAGAAAAAATTACTACAGAGCTATACGGTCAAGAATTGAAGACGATAATGGACAAGCTCGCTATCAAACCGAATCTTGTCGATTTCTCTAGTCAACTACTTCCCACAACTATCCTCGTCAACACACTGCACAATGGACGATCATACAGTCAAATTACAGAAGCCTCACTCCCCTTGCTCGCCAGACCTGGCACTTAATGATTTTCTTTAAGTGCCAGGTTTTTTCCGAAATTAGACAAATTTTTAAAGGGAAAAATTTCAATTCAATCAAATAATTATTTAATTCTAATCCCCAGGATTTCTATAACAAAGGCATCAGTAAACTTTCACTAAAATGGAAAATATGCGAATCGAAAGGCATCAGTGAACTTCCATTAAAATGGAAAAAGTGTGAAATCGAAAACAATGGCCAACACTTCGATTAATTAAACACGTACTTAAAATAAATGTTAGAATTTTTTTTATTGTTCAGTAATGACCACACTCTATGCACCTCTCATAAATTTTTAGGATTGTTTGATACTTAATTTGATTGTTATTAATATGACAACTCTACGTCTTAACGTTTCTTCATTTTCATAAATCATTAAATAGATTCAACACTTCAGTATTTGAGTTGTGTATCAATTTATTGTAACACAGTTTACCTTACTATTTCAAAACGTTTTCCTACCCGAATCACCAATATTAAACACTTAACCAGAATATACCAGTGAAATGAAAACAATGTAAAATTGTTGATATCAAACATTGTCGTGACAAAAATTAGGTAGCTTCAAGAAAGGTTATATTATGAATCCCAATTGTCACTCTATTGGTAAGACAATGCAGATGAAAAATATTGTTCAAAAAATATTTCTTACTTAAAAATATTCAGAATCTTCTGCGTGTAGTGTTATGGGATCTGCTGCGTGTATCTGACCTCTTTGATGGACGTTTCGGATCCCATTACAGGGCCCATCATCAGGACTGATGATGGACCCTGCAATGGGATCCGAAACGACGTCCATAGAGATCAGATACACGCAGCAGAACGACAGAAAACGTGCAGAAGATATGTAACTTCTCAAAATTAATAAAATCATGAGAAGTAAATATAAAACTATAAAACAGCAAATAAGAATAAACAAAAAAATAACAAAAGTGACAGTTGACCATAGCGTTGTGATGTTCGAACCTACAATCTATGTGAGCATGAAGCTTATCAACTATGTGATGGTACACAGCCAACTGCCACTCGACAATTTCCGAGTGGAACGGGCATATGAAGTGCATAGAATCTACGTCATTCGGAATGCAAAATGAAGCTGACTAATTATTTTGTTTTGATGCGATGACGAAATTTACTCTACCTACTTATTCGTTACGTACTTGACTCAGTTTAACCTTGTTGTTTCTACTGCCTTGGTACAAAATATAACTTTTTCGGGGCGTGTCTGGGAAAATGCTACATTTATTATTCTAATAATCATTAATTTATGCACGTTCAAACTGATAATAAACCGAATACAACTTAGTCAGTTGGATTTTATATTTTTAAATACTCAAAAAAATTGTACTTAAGATTTGAATGATCCACTGAGTTCTAACATTATATTAGGTCCTTACATATGAAATTGGCGTTTTGCCGTACTGGCAAATTTGATCTCAAATATCTTCTCTTTGGTTAGGAATTCCAAATCCAAATTTATACAGCTATTTACTCATGTATTTGTGTTTTGAAAATTATAATTCATTTGTTTTTTCCTCAATTGTTTGTTTCTTTGCGTCACTCAGTTTACAAAATGAAAAACTTGAAATATCGCGTTATTTACGAGTACGAGTGCTGCAGAAACGGCTCGAAGGATTAATGATGTGTATGGCGACGGTGCCGCAAAAGAAAACACAGTGCGTTTTTGGTTCCAACGTTTTCGTTCTGGAAATTTCGACCTGCAGAACAAGCCCCGTGGACGGCCGGAGACCAAAGTTGATAATGAAGAATTGAAGGCTATTGTGGAAGCGGATCCATCGCAAACCACATCCGAGTTAGCTGCAGGCTGCGGTGTTAGTGATAAAACTGTTTTAATCCACTTGAAGCAAATTGGTAAGGTGAAAAAGCTTGAAAGGTGGGTACCTCACGAATTGAGTGAAGCAAATCAACAAACGCGCGTTGACTGCTGCGTTGCATTACTCAACCGGCACAATAATGAAGGGATTTTAAATCGAATCATTACCTGTGATGAAAAGTGGATCCTGTACGATAATCGGAAGCGCTCATCGCAATGGCTGAACCCTGCCGAACCAGCCAAACCATGCCCCAAGCGAAAATTGACTCCAAAAAAGTTACTTGTGAGCGTTTGGTGGACTAGTGCTGGTGTCGTTCACTACAGCTTTCTTAAATCTGGCCAGACGATTACGGCAGATGTCTATTGTCAGCAACTGCAAACCATGATGGAAAAGCTAGCTGCTAAACAACCGAGGCTGGTTAATCGCTCTAGGCCACTGCTGCTTCATGATAACGCTAGACCACACACTGCACAACAGACGGCTACCAAATTAGAGGAGCTTCAATTGGAATGTCTAAGACATCCACCGTACTCTCCGGACCTTGCCCCAACAGATTACCATTTTTTTCGAAATTTGGTTAACTTCTTGCAAAGGAAAAAATTCAACTCCGATGGGGCAGTCCAAACCGCCTTCAAAGATTTTATTGATTCCCGTCCGAATGGTTTTTTTAGTAAAGGGATCGATGAACTACCTATGAGATGGCAAAAGTGCATAGATAGCAATGGTACATACTTTGATTAAATAAATATATTATAATAAAAAAAAATCGGCTTTATGTTCCTCCCATACTAAACGCCAATTTCATATGTAAGGACCTAATATCATTTATATCAGTCTTAATTTCAAATTAAATATCATAAATTAAAAAAATCGTTTTTACAAATAGTTGCCATTTAATTTTGTATTCACATTTGTCCCTAATTAGTTGATTAACTCCCATATATGTACTTTTTGTATCTGTTCATGTCTATACTTCTCATTTTAATTCTTAGTATTAGTGTACCTTGCATCTTGTTAAAGGGGCCGTTGGCCTCGAAATTGTTGATAATTCAATAAATTGTGGTTTTATTGATATTTTATTAAGTGTTTTCTTTTTATTTAAAAACAAAATGTTATCTTAGCTATCTTTATTTGCTATAATTGATTAATTTTTACTGAATTGAATTCTACTGAGGTTTTACGTACGGGTACCGTATTACATCCATTATAAAAATAAATGTTTTTTTTCTCAAGATCCTGAAGATCTTACAACAATTAATAAGCAAACACAATAATGTGGGTTTTTCTTCTTCTTTTTGGTTTACTAAACTTACAATACGGTAATATTGTGTATAATCGTACGTTCATATTATTTGCTGGAAACTTATGCAATTAAAGAGAAAGTGGTCAGGTAAACATAACAATTTATTTCAATTAAACTTAGAAAAAAAATTCATGGTCACATGACAAAATTATTCAATTAAAAGGAAAACTGAGCAATCGACCTTTGCAAAATTATTTATTATTCATGAGAATATTACTGCAACTGTATTAAATATTCAGTCTGCTAATCCAAAAATACGTCTGTTAGTCCAAAATCAAAAAATTCGCTTTCCTTCAATATTAAATTATATTATTAGATGAATTCTGCAGAATAATTCCGTCTGTTGCCATGTTTCAGCTATTAAGAACGTAGAAAGAGGATGTTTTACACAATCATACGTTTTTCATCTATTGATTTCACAAACATTTTCTTCTTTTAAATAGGTTTTATATCATATTTCACAATATTATCCAATGCTCCGTGAACTCATGTGACCTGGTGCCTAGGCCTGCTTTCTACCAAACTTGCTATGCCCACCTCAGTGCAGTGCACTGTCGCTGAAATTTTATCATTGCAATTAAAAATATTAATAAAATCGAAATACAACGCTGTTCCAATGCTGTTGATTGCCTCAAAAGGTACCAAGGTTGTGAGGTCGTGAGGACACGTGACTGGTAACTTAGCTGCGTAAAAGAGGGCTCCACGGCACTCATCACCAGCGGCCGAGGATGCAGCAGAAAGAAAAAAGCCATGACGGCGTAGTACCAAATTTAATTTTAGATATGGTAGATATATGAATAGAGGAATCCGCGTGGTATATATAGCAGTAATCTACATAGTTTGAATTGCAAATGCAGTGTTCGCAGTTACCCTTTAAGGGTTAATTTTTAATTTATTATCATTCACTCTGACTCAACACTCAAAGAGTGAAATTTATTTAAATATTCTGAGCATTTAAGGAGCGATTAATTGATCAAATTAAGCACTGATTGACGTTTTATAAGCTGTCTTGATGAGGAGCAGTAAGTAGTTGCATTCCTCCTTGAACTTATACAATCCTGGTGCCTAGTTCTATTTTCTACCCACCTGGTTACGCCCTCGTGCCTGAACTTTGATCGATGTAACTAAGAATAATTAATGAATGAAAAATGGTTATGTTACAATTATGTTATGTTACAGTTATGTCAAATTATTACACTGTTACTATGCTTCTCCTTAAAAAATGCCAGGAACGTAGAAAGAAAATAGATCTAAGACACTTCAATCGGTTACATTTAATTAATGTTTCATCTTTCTCTTGTAACAGAATTTTGAAGAAGTAATGATTATAATGTTGCATTATTTCTAAGCACTCAATTGGAACATAGAAGACAAAATAATTATCTGAATATTAGGTCCTTACATATGAAATTGGCGTTTTGCCGTACTGGTAAATTTGATCTCAAATATATTCTCTTTGGTTAGGAATTCCAAATCCAAATTTATACAGCTATTTACTCAGGTATTTGTGTTTTGAAAATTATAATTCATTTGTTTTTTCCTCAATTGTTTTTTTCTTTGCGTCACTCAGTTTACAAAATGAAAAACTTGAAATATCGCGTTATTTACGAGTACGAGTTCCACCGTGGCACCAGTGCTGCAGAAACGGCTCGAAGGATTAATGATGTGTATGGCGACGGTGCCGCAAAAGAAAACACAGTTCGTTTTTGGTTCCAACGTTTTCGTTCTGGAAATTTCGACCTGCAGAACAAGCCCCGTGGACGGCCGGAGACCAAAGTTGATAATGAAGATGAAGGCTATTGTGGAAGCGGATCCATCGCAAACCACATCCGAGTTAGCTGCAGGCTGCGGTGTTAGTGAAAAAACTGTTTTAATCCACTTGAAGCAAATTGGTAAGGTGAAAAAGCTTGAAAGGTGGGTACCTCACGAATTGAGTGAAGCAAATCAACAAACGCGCGTTGACTGCTGCGTTGCATTACTCAACCGGCACAATAATGAAGAGATTTTAAATCTTAAATCTGGCCAGACGATTACGGCAGATGTCTATTGTCAGCAACTGCAAACCATGATGGAGAAGAAAGCTGCTAAACAACCGAGGCTGGTTAATCGCTCTAGGCCACTGCTGCTTCATGATAACGCTAGACCACACACTGCACAACAGACGGCTACCAAATTAGAGGAGCTTCAATTGGAATGTCTTAGACATCCACCGTACTCTCCGGACCTTGCCCCAACAGATTACCATTTTTTTCGAAATTTGGATAACTTCTTGCAAAGGAAAAAATTCAACTCCGATGGGGCAGTCCAAACCGCCTTCAAAGATTTTATTGATTCCCGTCCGAATGGTTTTTTTAGTAAAGGGATCGATGAACTACCTATGAGATGGCAAAAGTGCATAGATAGCAATGGTACATACTTTGATTAAATAAATATATTATAATAAAAAAAAATCGGCTTTATGTTCCTCCCATACTAAACGCCAATTTCATATGTAAGGACCTAATATTAAAACCTTCATTCAACCATTCTGTGTGCTTTCTCTTCTTCTCTCAAAAGATAGATTCAATTAAGATAGCTATTTTTCCATTGTTGATCATTCTGGGTGTCAAAAACGGTAGAAAAATATTAATTTTATGGACTCATGTGTAACATAACCATTTTTTTTTAAATTTTGAGTTTAACAAACTTTTTTAAAGTTTTTTTTTTAAATACAAATTACTGTCATCGTAAGTGAATTGGTGGATTCTTAGTTAGAGATAAATTTTTGAAGTAGCAAAGAAGATCATATAAAATAATTTTGTAATAGAGTGAGTTGAATACTATTTTAAAAATATCATGATTTCAAATACCGATGTTTTTACAAAACAGAACTACTTTTTGGCATACTGTTTTGGAAGATTGACATTGACACGTTTTACCGGGAACTGAAAACAACCCATTTTGTTTTTAATTGTATTGTCAATATGCAGAAGACATCTGTTTCATGCAGTTTTATAGAGCACTGACATCTATTACAGAAATATCTGCAAAGAGAGCAAGCATTATTTTAAAGTAGTGCATGTGAATAGTTACAGATGTCACTGAATAAAATGCATTTGTTTCAAAGCTTGTAATACCCATATATTTCTTAAAAAAATATATGGGTATTACAAATATAGGTGTATGCAATTCACATTGTATATTATTAGTGTAATATACTATTTTAGAAACAAAGTCTTACTGTGTGAAATACTAGTTATCATGTTTATTACATGGCATTATTATTTTAACTGAGCTATACTTAATAAATAATCACAAAAAGCAATGTTCAATGAAAAATGCACAATTCTAGATTCTAATATTGCACCATGAACTTTTTGGATTAGATGCAAGTCTAGTTGGTTTATTTATTTTACAAATATTTCATACAAAGCTCATGGACCAAGATACAAAACTGAATACACTTGAAGACTTATTGTGAAGAATATTGAATTAAAGATTCTAATTTGAAGCCATTAATTTATTAATGCATTGTAAAATTCAATTATAAATTTTTAAAGGAGACTACTATTCGTATTGGAATCAGTCTATTACTGCCGTTTTCAAACTGGAACATTATTCTAAAATTTTGTTTAATATAAATCAGCAAGTTGGTTTCAACAATAATTCTTTACTAAGTGCCCAGGAGACAAATAATAGGAAAAATAGTATACTGTTCATGGTCGTATCATATTTTTAACCAAACTGTCAAACTGAAATTCTTATACTATAATGATTCAGAATTGCAATTGCATGAAAATGATATTGTTTAAACAAACACATTTTTTAAATATACTCATTTCTTTATATTTTTTTAGTTATGTAAATGTTATATAATTAAATAGCCCGAAGATAAACAATAATATTTTGGAATCAACATAGAAAATAAATATTTGAGTAATTTAAATTGGAATTCTACCACGAATTAACAGCTACAAAATTAATTAATTAAATTAGTATCTTTTTTACCAACTTTATATCTTTTTAGAATTCCATTTTAAGAATTCCAATTTAAACTTTATGGTTATTTTACCACTTGATTTGTAAGCATGTTATTATCATCTAATCCAAAAAGTTTGCTATAAAAGAACCCAAATTCATTGGTTATTGAGCATTGCTATTGTCATTTATTGATACCTTTAACAAATATTTTTTTGATAATTAATGCAACTAAAAGGTCTGATAAAATGACACTACAAGAGAGTAAACGTGATTTAATTCAATTCAATTTATTTAATAATATGTACATTACAATAAAAGTGTTTAAGGCATACATATTATGGAAGTATATATCAAAATAAAAATATTTAATAAATTAAAAATAACATAAAATCAGGTTTAGAAGAATCCCGCTTCGGAAATCCCCCTCAGACACATGGAATATATCAATACCCAAAGCGATTTTGTTCAGCATAGCTGTGGCTCTTCCAACAGGCATAACCATCGGCAGGTTGGTCCTGTATATTGGAATGTGAAACAATCTATGCTGACGATAGATCTTATTTTACATATAAAGAGTTTATTTTCAGTAGTTATGAATGCTCATCTGATACATTTCTCCTCTCATATTATCGCAAAAGAGGAGTAGGGTTATTTTGTATAGCAGAAACTTTTGCCACAATGCAAGCTAAAACTATTTTTTACACTCTTAAGTTAGCAGCAAACATGCAGTGAGAATGTTTTCAAAGTATGCAATCAAAATAAAAATAGAAATAAATATTTATGTTCACATTTCGAAATTGGCAAAGACATAATTTTTCTTATTGTGTATTGCTTAAAATAAGTTTTTTTTAGAAATATGTCCACATTAACAGTTGCTTTAGACGCAAAGTTTTACGTGTACTTTATTTTAAAACTACTTAATAATTTTTCCGTCCATATTATTGACATTTTCTTGACAAGAAATATTCAATAATTTTATTATATTTTCACATTTATACTGTATAACAATACACAATAATGCATTATACAAATAATATACATATCGTATTACAAAAATTTACATTTGTAATATATTTTATTTAAAAAGCCAATATTTACAAGCTTTAAATTTTCAGGGACATTAAAAAAAAATATTAACACGTATTATTTTTCAATATTGTTTGATCTGAGTATTATAAAAAATATATCGGCGATTTATGAAATTGCTTGAAATTGATATATTCTGCAGGACATTTCTAATCAAACATGACTAAACATCATCAAGGATAAGAATATGGAACATAAAAATTGTTTATCAACTCATTTTATAACAAAATAATTTTATGTGAAAATGATATCTCACTAACGCGGTAACCACCATTTTTAAGAAGGCAGTAATTTTATTAAAAAAATATTAGATATGTGTTCTTTTTAAAAATATTTTTATGAGTTTTGTGACACGTGAGTTAATAATAATTGACATTCTTATTGCCGTTTTTGACATCTAGTATAATCTGAATTGAATCAATCTATCGATTATAATGAAATTTATTCATATTCGTACATGAAAAATAAATGAAAAAGTACAATTTCCCGCTGGGTGCTTAGAAATTTTGCAATATTATAATTGTGACTCTCCCAATATTCTATCTTCAGAGAAAAATGAATCATTCGATGGACATGCTTTAGACCTGTTTTTTTTACTGCGTTCCTGGTATTTGTAAGTGAACAGCGTAGTAATAGCGTAATATTCCGGGTTTATTTTTCATTCATTAATCATTTTTAGTTAGTTGCATCTGATCAAAGTTCAGCGTCAGGGCGTAGCCAATTGGGTTGAAAATAGATCTAGGCACCAGGCTTGCATGAGTTTAAAGAATAATGTAACTGCTTACTTATCTAACCTGCTAATCCCTTGTATTGTAGAACATCAGAATCATGATTAAATATATCAATTTTATCGTTCCTCAAATGCTCGAGATATATTTAAAAATTATAACCTTTATTAATTTGACGTTTTGAGTGTTGAGTCAATTACATTGTAATTGCAAACCCTGCATTTACAATTCAAATTAGATTACTACTATGCCACGTGGATTTCTCACTTATGATGAAATTTATTACAATCATGGCTTTTTTCTTTCTGCTGCATCCCCGACTGCTGGTAATGAGTGCCGTGGAGCCCTCTTTTACGCAGCAAAGGTACCCGCCATCAAACTACGACCATGGGGAACCATCGACCAAACCACCTGGGGAACCACGTCCTCACGACCTCGTGGTTCCCCATGGCAGGCCCGAAGGTAGTATCAGAAAGCGGACCGGGCATGGATGACTAGAATCTCGTCTCATGCACGTGGGGCTTGCTCCACAGGTTTGCGCCGGGAAGAAATTTTTTTATGTACTCTATCGCTGATAGTCTCTCGTCGGAGCTGGCTGAAATCTATTCGGGTGATGATGTTTGTGTGTACGACTTAAGGGAAACGAGCACATAATAATATTATTTCCGATAGATATATTCATACAAGTGATTCTTCTTATTTATTGTAATAAATATGTAGATACATAATCTGCTTTATTATAAACAAATAGTTAACATATTAGGTCCTTACATATGAAATTGGCGTTTTGCCGTACTGGCAAATTTGATCTCATATATCTTCTCTTTGGTTAGGAATTCCAAATCCAAATTTATACAGCTATTTACCTATGTATTTGTGTTTTTAAAATTAAAATTCATTTGTTTTTTCCTCAATTGTTTTTTTGTTTGCGTCATTCAGTTTACAAAATGAAAAACTTGAAATATCGCGTTATTTACGAGTACGAGTTCCACCGTGGCACCAGTGCTGCAGAAACGGCTCGAAGGATTAATGATGTATATGGCGACGGTGCCGCAAAAGAAAACACAGTGCGTTTTTGGTTCCAACGTTTTCGTTCTGGAAATTTCGACCTGCAAAACAAGCCCCGTGGACGGCCGGAGACCAAAGTTGATAATTAAGAATTGAAGGCTATTGTGGAAGCGGATCCATCGCAAACCACATCCGAGTTAGCTGCAGGCTGCGGTGTTAGTGATACAACTGTTTTAATCCACTTGAAGCAAATTGGTAAGGTGAAAAAGCTTGAAAGGTGGGTACCTCACGAATTGAGTGATGCAAATCAACAAACGCGCGTTGACTGCTGCGTTGCATTACTCAACCGGCACAATAATGAAGGGATTTTAAATCGAATCATTACCTGTGATGAAAAGTGGATCCTGTACGATAATCGGAAGCGCTCATCGCAATTGCTGAACCCTGCCGAACCAGCCAAACCATGCCCCAAGCGAAAATTGACTCCAAAAAAGTTACTTGTGAGCGTTTGGTGGACTAGTGCTGGTGTCGTTCACTACAGCTTTCTTAAATCTGGCCAGACGATTACGGCAGATGTCTATTGTCAGCAACTGCAAACCATGATGGAAAAGCTAGCTTCTAAACAACCGAGGCTGGTTAATCGCTCTAGGCCACTGCTGCTTCATGATAACGCTAGACCACACACTGCACAACAGATGGCTACCAAATTAGAGGAGCTTCAATTGGAATGTCTAGACATCCACCGTACTCTCCGGACCTTGCCCCAACAGATTACCATTTTTTTCGAAATTTGGATAACTTCTTGCAAAGGAAAAAATTCAACTCCGATGGGGCAGTCCAAACCGCCTTCAAAGATTTTATTGATTCCCGTCCGAATGGTTTTTTTAGTAAAGGGATCGATGAACTACCTATGAGATGGCAAAAGTGCATAGATAGCAATGGTACATACTTTGATTAAATAAATATATTATAATAAAAAAAAATCGGCTTTATGTTCCTCCCATACTAAACGCCAATTTCATATGTAAGGACCTAATATAATCACCGTATTGCCTTTGTAGCAAACGTTAAAAATTAAATTAATGCATTTTTAACTGTCCTTAATTATTATTATTCTTATTATTACATTTATTTATTACATAAATCAACATTTTTTTTATCTGTTCTTATTTCTTTTCAATAACCATTATATTGTACAGATTTTAGAATTTTTATTTCTTACTCAAAAGCAGTGTTATATCAACGTGATTTGAATTAATTTTTATTATTTTTACAGTTAGATAACTCATTAAAAAATATGATTATTTATTAATTGACAACGTACTGATTACAACATTTACATTTTTTACAATTGATTTGATAGCGCCTATTTTCTGCAACATTCATATCATCAATAAATTGCTTTAAAGATATTATGTATTATAAGATATTCAATTGCGATTAAGAAAAGCAGCATTTAAGTCCTGCGAGCATAAATGCAAGTAATAAATATTGAAATGTACAACTACCGCATGTATTTATATATCATACTGGTCACGTGATACTCGGTCGTCTGGACCCATTGTTTCTTTGTAGGCAGCGATAACATTTACTCGTGAATGTAAACATTACATTATGACGGTTATTTATAGGCGTGGTTATGGTGTTCATAATTTTTTGGGTAATGAGCTAAAATATATAGAAATAAAATAGAAAGCTTGTACATATTTCTCCAGTATGATATTTACTTTCTTATTTGTGATCACCTTATCCACGTGGCAGTAATAGCAGCAATAGTAGATTCAATATAGTAGATTCCTGAATAATATAAAAACGCTGTGGTCAAGACATTTAATCAGAAAAATTAGGAGGAAACCTCTTCAGAGATAAATACGGCAGAACGGCAAGTGTGCCATCAATGTTAACATCATAAAAATCAACTAATAATTGGTTACACTGAATTTTAAACACATATTGAAAACTTCTTCAATTCAAAATGATTTTGTGGTGACTTTATTAATATAATTACCAAGAAAATACTTTGTTTACACCACTAATACGTTGAATATACCAATATGATGAAACACTTAACGTTAGTTACTGTTATATATACCGCTCACAATATGTTGTTTTACGTTGTACTTATATAAATTATGTCTTATTATTAACATTTTAGAATTAAAATTGATAACAAGCAATTAAAGGAAACAATAGAATATTTTAAAAGTTTGCTTCGGATTAATAGATTAATATTAACAATAAAAAAAAATCAGTAAGATAATTAAAAAATATTGATTATTTTATTTGTATTATACCTACTTATATTCGAGTATTTCCACCAACATGTTTCAGAAATTACCATTTTTTCATCAGGGTAATAATCAATATTTTTTTAAAATGTCAATTTACAATGTTGCTCAATCAATTGAAAAAAAAGGAAGATAATTAATTATATACAATTATATCCTGACGAAGGGACTACGGGCTCTGAAACATGTTGATATCTTAGAGTATATACAATCCATAGAGGGATAACTAAACATTTTACCAAACCCGTACGCGTGGTAACATAAAGCTTACTCAGTTTTAACAATATAGTAACACATAAGACAAAAAGGGACAAAAAAGATCACCCGGTCGGGTACGTCTTTAATTGCTTTGTAAGGGTTCTCTTTGCCCGAGTTTCAAAACTCGGGCAGAGAACGGCAGAACCGACAGATTTGTTATCCGTATTTTCGATAAATTATTGTGTGTTTACGTGCAAATATTACAAAAAATTGATATGCCTTCTTGTGCAATGAAGGGGTGTTCCAATAGGACTGGAAACGGGAAGAAACATATCAGTTATCACAGGTATTTTATCCAAAATATGAAAATTTTACATGTATACGTTTTATTTCATAATTTTAACAACAAACCAACTGCAAACATTTACTTTTGTTTAAAAAATCCTAGAACGTTTATTTTTGATTGATTTTATTACACAAATAATTCGGAGAATGCTATTTTGAAGATGTTTTTGATGACTTAAATCAAAATATGTCTATGAATGTTCAATCAACACGAACTGTAAAATTATTTACTTAGATAGCCGACATTTTAAAATATATCCGTCTCTTTTTTTCTCCTTTAAAAATTCTGAATTTTTAGGAGTAAGAAAGAGAAGGCACTACATTGTATGGATCTAACTAAGCTCAATGTGGTATTTTTATGACAAAGCATATTGTACCGACAGGGCTGTGCTTAAAATTTTAAAATACAAATTATTTATTATTTAAAGTATTCGGATTGGGATATCATTTTTTGTAGGTTCCCAAAAAATGAAGTAAGAAAAAGTGAATGGATCCATGCTGTGGGAAGGATTAATTGGAATCCCGGAAGTCACAGTTGTGTTTGCTCAGATCACTTCTTGAATGTACATTTTGACAGAAGGAAAGAAAACAAATTAGTTCGAATAAAAAAATTTGCCGTTCCTACGAATAATTCAAGAACAGAACTGGCTATTGATAGAGTAAGTACCTATAGTGCTCATTCTTTATTCGTTTTTCGTTACATAAAAAATATATAAAACGCCAATTTTTATGGGATTTATAAAATTAGTTATGTGCATTCTGAAACTCCTAATATATGAAGTAGTATATTTTCGTCCGGTATAAATATACATTGCCCTACTATATTAAAATTTTATATTTATTATTAATTCTATTAATGTATTTCGTCATATTGTTTTTTCAAACAATGTATTTTATGTGTATATACAAACAATGTATATTATGTAAATAACGTAATTTTCTAAATATTTGTACAAATGCAGATATCTAAATGTTTATGTTTGATGTGATATAAATAATCTTCGATTATAATTATTATTATTGCAGTTCCTTATATAATTATTTTTGTGGTGATATTTAAAATTGTAATAAAATAAATCAAAATAAATATATGTACCCACATATAAAAGGCATTTTCATTTATTGCTACTTTATTGTAAGAGAATTCACAGAGAATCGTTCATTTGTGGTAGCCCTGTTTTAGCAAGAAATTACAAACACGTGTTAGAAACGAATTGTCCAGTCTCACCGAATGACCACGCCTCCTTTAACAAAATTCTTACAAGTTTCGAAATAATATGGTCTCTATGGATTGTATATACTCTAAGGTTGATATTTTTCAATACAAAAGTGGTGAAAACAAAGTTAAAACCACAAAATTATTAAGCTTATTTAAAAAAAACTAATTAATTACTCGAATTTTTGCCATTGGCGACAAAAATATTTGTTTGACTAATATTTTTCCAGGAATAATACTAAACTTGTAAAATCAAGTAAAAATGAGTTAAACGGGACCTTTCAACGCCAGACTCACGAAGTGGTTTTACGTGTATAGTATCTAAAAAAAACGTTCAAGAGCATATCTTTATTAAGTTATCAATATGACTCTTCATACAGTTCATATTTTACAAGAAGCGAAGAAGTTAAAAGAAACACTAGAAACAAGTCTCCCATCTTATCCAAGGCCCAAGAGCCACCCCCTAGAATGAATGAAACAAGATAAAACGAAATCTAACATACATAAATGACCTTTGTAAGTTGCTATATGTCACATTTATTATACTTGACCACCATGTAACTGATAAACAAATACCGGTAGGAACTGAGAAATTTACTCTCTGATATTATTGAAAATAAGATATGTTTTATTAGATCTGTCAGCACACGACGCAGTTTAAACTTTAAAGCAAACTTTTAAATACGTGATTAATATTATTTCACTCCCTAATTACAAGATAAATACGCAATATTAATAATATACGAAGTATAAATATCATTAAACAAATCTAAAATAGTACTTCTAAATTATAAAAAATTATAGATACCACCAATATTATACTCGAGCCATCTTAAGATGGCATTTTTGACAGATCGTAATAGTGTTGTGACACACTTAAAATCATTAACGAAATAATTCAGTCGAAAAAATTTTCAAGAATTAATTCACATTTAATTCGGTTAAAAATAGTAAACATGATTTTACGAGATTCTAAGTTATACCATTAGATAGATCTCAACCAAGCGCATCCTTTGGTGATATTTTCAAGTATGTCAGATTAATATTAATTGCGTAATAGGCATCCAAAGTGGGCCGCAACAAACTAAGTGCGCCCGCGCAATTTCCCATATGTAAAAACATATCATTCCCGTAGATGTTCACATGAGGAACACGATAAAAAATGTTTCAGTTCGCTAGAACGTCTGTAACGTCCGTAATCTGAGTTCAAAAATATCGGCTGGCGGCCTACCCAGCCGCCCGGGGCCGCCTTGGCGGCGCCGGGTTTTTTCCACTGGCCCGCGTGACTTGTAACGGTCGGCGCGGCCCCCGAGTTTTGCAGGGCTCCCAAGATATTTTCTCTCCCATATGATGGCTCAGATAAAACATTATTTCTTTTAATTTCTACTTTAAAATATCACATAAAAGGATTCATTTGGCACATTTAAAAATACTTATGTATTTTTGCTTCCTCGCCTCTTCGAGGCAGGTCATTTACATTAATTCCATCAATATAGCAGCCATTCTATAATTAAATATTTCATCAAACTTAAATATTTCATTTTTTTGTAGCCGTTTTCTTTGCCCTCTAATAAAGCCATAGAAAAAGATCATATTTAGAGGGCACAATCGATCTGTCAGATTTTTTGTGTTATTTTGGATACTTATTCTGCGTATTCTACGCATTTTATACAGGCAATCAATATCCTATAACATTTTGAATCATTTCGTTCATTCCATATTGAATGTTGATGGACATCACTACTCTGGTGTTCGCGCAATAAAGTATAGCATTTGTCCTCCAATGTTTAGCTGTCGTTAATTACGAAACTTCATGTAAGTCTAAACGTCAAAAGTGCCATCATACAGTGGCCGCAGTGTAGAAACCCATTTACGGAACGAATTATGCTCGCAGTCCAAGATCTAATAAACTGATCTCACTGCCGATAAGGTATCCGGCTAACATATCTGCGACGAGATGTTTTTTACCGTCGAACTACGTACATTATTGGTGGGAGTGAGAGAGGTATCTTTATTGGCATCTAGCTGTCCTTGCCCGGCGTTGCAGGCCGGTTAAGGACTAAGTTTAAAATAATTTGTGAGCGTAAACAAAGGCATCGAAAATATATAAGCGGTGGGAAAGGGTAAAAATAATAGGGGGAAATGTCGCATATGTTACCCGCCGAGTCCTAACGAATAAGTTTACAATTTTGAGGCCCGATCGGCCGAAAGGTACAGATTTACCTAGAAAATATATCAGGCGAGGGGAAGGGTTAAAAGGATAGGGGGAAATGTCGCATATATTACCCGCCGAGTTTTTAAGAATAAGTTTACAAATTTTGAGTCCGATCGGTCAAACGGTTCAGATTTGCATCGAAAATATGTCAGGGGGAGAGGAATGGGTATGAGAATAGGGAGGAAATGTTGCCTGTGTTACCCGCTGAGTCCTAAAGAATAAGTTTCCAAATTTTGAGTCCGATCGGTCATACGGTACAGATTTGCATAGAAAATATGTCAGAGGCAGGGGCGTGCAGTGGGAACATCGCAGCATGACCTTTACGTAACCAATTATTTGTAAAAAATCGGATTACAACATATATTTCGTTATATTTCTATCACAATGGTTATCATAGTATTAATATTTTGATATATCATAAGAATATGTAACATAAATATTTGATGTCTATTTTTTTTCCAAAATATACTTTTGTAAAAAAGTCATGCTTCAATGTTCCCACTGCACGCGCCTGGTCAGGGGAAGGGAAAGGGGTGTGAGAATAGGGAGGAAATGACACCTTTGTTACTCGCCGAGTCCTAAAGAATAAGTTTTCAAATTTTGAAGCCGTTAAAAAAATATTTTGGCTACTACCGGGATTCGAACCCGGGTCACCTCCTTTCCGGGGCCAGTGCTCTGACCACTAAGCTATAGGAGCCTTGTAGATTTCCGTGAATATATCGACATTATATGTAATTCTCATTTTTATTAATTGATTAATTTTTATTTTTATCCACATAGTAATCCACTTTTTTGATACGATAGTTCAAATTACTTTGTAATATATAAGGTCGATATATTCACGGCTGTTAAGTATTAAGCTCAAAAAATAGTATACAATACTTAGGAATAATAGTTGACTCTAATATTAAATGGAAATTACAAATCGATACAACTGTAGAAAGAATAAGAAAACTCATATATAATATATATATTAAAATAAGAAATATCTTAAAAATAAAATTGTTAAAGACACTATATTACGCTCTTGTTCAGTCAGTTTTACAATATGGTATTATCTCTTGGGGTAGTGCATTCAAAATTACATTGAAACCTTTAGAAGTTGCCCAGAAATTGATTATAAAGATCATTCTTTAAAAACCTAATGATTATCCGACAATAGACCTCTTTAATAAAATGCAAGTCCCCACTTTACAAAATATCTACAAACAAAATTGCATAGTTCAACTATATAAATGTATTCATAGTGATAACGAGCTGACCCAAAGAGTGTCAAGTAGCAGAAATGTAAGACTTGGTTAGTTACATATCCCTGTGATACATACCACAACTGCTCAGCATCACTACACATTCAGAGGTGTGAAATGGTTCAACGAATTGCCTGTTGAAATGAGGACTAAGGAAAATTATGAATCATTAAAAAAAACGTGAAAAAATACATTCAGAAATGATTAAATGTTTATTTTTATTATATATATGTACCTTTTACTTACTTATTATTATTACTTACTTATTACTTTTATTCTCACTAACTATTGATATATAATATATATAAATATATATATATATCATATATATCTATAATCTATAATATATATATATATATATCTATTACTTACATTTTATTACTTGATTGTCTCTCTTAAATACTTATTACTGAAAATATGTACATTTATCACAAAATTTCTTTGTAAAAATTTGTGATAATGTACTGATCTCCTTCTACTAAAAATTAGTTTTATGCACGCATGTCCGTAACATTCATAAGTAACTTTCAGTCTTTTTTAAAAAAAAAATTAATAAAAATAATATATATATATATATATATATATATAGTCATCGAATAATTAATATTATTGCATATTCAATTCTAACCTACATCAGTGCAAAAAATTCTTCAGTCGAGAGTGATTATTATAGCGTCTCCATTAAATTTACCCCGCGAATCCGCTGCGCCATTGCAATCCTGGACCCTACCGTTTTCTCCGCTGTTAAGCATGAAACTAAGCACTTGTTTACAGAAGGTCGAAGCTGCCTCAAAAAGTCTTTTCTCCTAACTCCTACACCTGATATGTGAAAAACCTGTTTTAAGTGAACCAGAGTCCGTTTTACAGCCATCTTCTTTGGTGGTCCCTCGTTGCGAGGATATTTTTTTTATTTTTATATTTATTAATTTTTTGATATTTATTACATTGTATATACGCCAAACTGCACAGCAGTTTTACGGCATGGTTGCCTTCAATATTTGACAATAGCTTTTATTTTATAATGAAGATAGTAGGTCATTATCGAGTGTTGTATGTTTTTTTATAAAATGATACATGATATGTTATTATAAATTAATGTAAGATTAGGTACATAGCTTCAATATATATTCTTTTAGCTTGTACTTTTTTGAAGCCAATGGAGTTTTTTTGTCTTGCATCATCTCTAAGAATTTTTTATCTAATTTATTAAAGATTTTTGGCACAATATAATCTCTTTTTTGTGCGCCATACACGTTGTTAGTGATTGGTATTCTCATTATTCGTCCTGTCGATCTGGTTGCATAGTTATGGTGCATGTCAGTGTGTATATTAATTTTATTTATCATTTCTTCTAGTATTACATTATATTTTACTTTTTGGTCAATTGGTAATATTTTGCATACTTTGAATAATTTATTACAATCATCCTAGTACATACATTTAGTTCTATTATCTACTATAGGTTTTAGGAATCTTAATTGTAACTGTTTGATTTTATCAATGTATGTTTTATAGGTAAGACCATAACTACTGATGTCTGCAATGCTTTAATTTTATCGATTATTGCGCGGTGTGATCGGTATGCCAATATACCGTTGATATAACAGAGTTCCATTCAAGGTAGTAAAGCATTCACTTCAAAAGTCGATTATTACAGATACCATTAAATAATTCAATTATACCAGTGAAAATAAAAACAATTAAATATAATTCGATAAAAATGTGCAGAACCATTGACGAAAACGAAGAATACGCAGTTACCGTTTACAGTTATAGTTTCGTTAAGTTATACCAATTCAGGCGGAAAATATTATTTCATAAAACCTTTCATAAGAAGATTTTGGCAAGCAAGTATTAAAGAATAAGATGACAATTAAAAAACAAGTAATAAAATAAATTTGAACAAAAGCAACAGTTGACGATGGGTGTGTGATGTTAGAACCTATAAATAATGTGATAGTACGAGGCCTACTTACTATGTGATGAAACACAGCGAATTGCTGCTCGAAGATATCCTAGCGAAACGATTAAAATACGGAACTGCATTAAAATCTACGTCATGACTGAAATATTTTAACAGTCGTTCGAAACACTTTACAAAACTAAAAAATAAAAATATACGTGTGCATTTATTGAATAAAACATGAACCTGAAACTGAAATATAATTGCATAGAAAATTCTTAAGCTCTCCAGCCTTGGTAGAAAGATTATTTGATTTATCAGATGCATGCATGTCGAATCTGTTTGTCTTTATGCACTCCTGGTATCTAAAAGATGTTCAACTGCATGTGCAAGCAATGCAATCTCTTGGATCAACTGGCATCAACTTGTTCCACTTCAGCGAAAGGTCCTTTAAACTGACTTAAATACTAATAAATTAACAGGGTTACATATTCGCGAAGAGATGTTCCACGTCATCAGTTATTACGTCATATTACACCTGCAGTGGGGAGTTTTGTTGACATAAGCTGTATGTACTGGCTGCCACCGGTTGTTGCTTGCTTGGCCAAGTGCGCAAGTTTATCGACAGACTTATACAATCGCTTCACAGGCACTGAAGATCCAGATCTCATCACTAATAATACAATTTAGGTGAAAACGAACAACAGCGTTTTGAATACCAAATGCTGGCTTACGAAGGTCATAGCAGTGAATAATTACTGCTTGGGATAACAATAGTCTTGCTTTCAATTCAATCGAATGATATTATGTTCAATAATTTCTTTTAGTAAATTTAAGATATCCTGGCTGAAGAATCTGAGGTGATATAGTAAAATAGAAGCTCTACAGAAAGGGGAGATGTGAGGTTACGTCCAAGCAGGCATTGAAATCTTTGATTGAAAAATGAGATATACTCTCAGTATCATAGATTACACCTTCAAATAAGAAAATGATAGATAATACGTGATCAGAAAATAGACAAATTAATTTACAGTATTATCAGAGTACAGAAAATTCTTTCACTTATGCGGATAATATATGTAAGTTAGCAGTAAAACTTTGACGAACAAAATGTACACGGATTGTTTCATAACATACTCTTATAGTAGAGTAGTGAAACTTCAAATCAATATTGCTAAGACAAAGTACTTGAAAATAACCAAAAGACAGACACCACCATCATTATTGCCAAGATTCTTTGAGAAAAGTAGCAAAAGTCGATTAGCAGAACATCTTATGTGCCCATTTTTTTATTTTAAGGTCTTGTATCTCGATTAATAATCGTTTTTACATTTTTTTCACTACTTAAAAAAAGCCGGAACGTATAAAAAACATTTGTTTATTTAGTATGTTGACTTCAATTCTATCAAATAATATACTTAAATTGGAGGAACATAATTTCTAAGTTATAGATACCAGGGTTGCGGAAAAACAAGCGTTGAAATCTCATGAATTATTTTTAACTCTGACATCTTAAAAATTGTAGTTTCTGAATGCCATTATAATGCCCACCCTCAATTGATCTTTAATTAACCATTTCGCCATAGAATTAATTTACTACGTACATATATCTAAAGATTACCACATTTGTATGGAAATCGTCAAGATATTCATTCAGTTCATTTTTGCATATCAAAATTATTTTTACTTATTTGAACGTTTTAAAACAGACTTTATAAATACACATTGATTCCTCTTTTTAGGGTTTTAGATTATACGTTTTGAAAAAATATTTTTCAGAAATATATAATTAAAAAAATCAATAGCATCGGTAATTGATATGGGGTTTTGTCCAGAATCGAAATTACAAATGATAAAAAAAGCCCCCCAAATCACCTTTAAGACACCAGTAATTTAGCATGTAAATATTAAATTATGAAAATATATTTTCAAAAATAACAAAAGCAACAGTTGACCATAGCGTTGTGATATGAACCTACGAAATAAGGCATTTTTATTTAATATTTAATTTTTAAAAATTGCTTAAAAAAAAAAAAACAGCAGTTGACCATAGCGATGTGATGTTCGAACCTACAATCTATGTGATGGTACGAAGCTTACAAACTGTGTGATGACACGTAACCCACTGCCACTCGACGAAACCCAAGTGAAATTGGTATATCAACTGCATTAGAATCTAGGTCATTGTGGTTGGTATAAAATTCCTGTAAAAGCGCCAAACCAGAGGTTGCTGAAAAATGTCTTGATATGTGTTTGGAAAGTTGACTTAATATTACACAATCTTTTTGGAATAAAAAGTTATTATCTTCTTACTTTGGCTAAATAAAATTAATATAAAAAAAGATATTTGTTTGAAAACTTTGATGTTAGTTGGCACGTGAAGGTGAATTTTTAAAAATGTTTTCTAAATATTTTGAAGGCGTCAAGATAATTCAATTACGCTTTTTATTTTTTTTTGTATCTAGCATAAGTCATTTAAACATTTATAGTATTCAGAATATTTTGAGTTTTTAAAATTTTTCAAGAATACAGTACTGGATTTTTATCTCAGGGGACATTCTTTATCAGAATATATTATAGATGTTATATAGAGACGAAATTATATTAGGTCCTTACATATGAAATTGGCGTTTTGCCGTACTGGCAAATTTGATCTCAAATATCTTCTCTTTGGTTAGGAATTCCAAATCCAAATTTATACAGCTATTTACTCATGTATTTGTGTTTTGAAAATTATAATTCATTTGTTTTTTCCTCAATTGTTTTTTTCTTTGCGTCACTCAGTTTACAAAATGAAAAACTTGAAATATCGCGTTATTTACGAGTACGAGTTCCACCGTGGCACCAGTGCTGCAGAAACGGCTCGAAGGATTAATGATGTGTATGGCGACGGTGCCGCAAAAGAAAACACAGTGCGTTTTTGGTTCCAACGTTTTCGTTCTGGAAATTTCGACCTGCAGAACAAGCCCCGTGGACGGCCGGAGACCAAAGTTGATAATGAAGAATTGAAGGCTATTGTGGAAGCGGATCCATCGCAAACCACATCCGAGTTAGCTGCAGGCTGCGGTGTTAGTGATAAAACTGTTTTAATCCACTTGAAGCAAATTGGTAAGGTGAAAAAGCTTGAAAGGTGGGTACCTCACGAATTGAGTGAAGCAAATCAACAAACGCGCGTTGACTGCTGCGTTGCATTACTCAACCGGCACAATAATGAAGGGATTTTAAATCGAATCATTACCTGTGATGAAAAGTGGATCCTGTACGATAATCGGAAGCGCTCATCGCAATGGATGAACCCTGCCGAACCAGCCAAACCATGCCCCAAGCGAAAATTGACTCCAAAAAAGTTACTTGTGAGCGTTTGGTGGACTAGTGCTGGTTTCGTTCACTACAGCTTTCTTAAATCTGGCCAGACGATTACGGCAGATGTCTATTGTCAGCAACTGCAAACATGATGGAAAAGCTAGCTGCTAAACAACCGAGGCTGGTTAATCGCTCTAGGCCACTGCTGCTTCATGATAACGCTAGACCACACACTGCACAACAGACGGCTACCAAATTCGAGGAGCTTCAATTGGAATGTCTAAGACATCCACCGTACTCTCCGGACCTTGCCCCAACAGATTACCATTTTTTTCGAAATTTGGATAACTTCTTGCAAAGGAAAAAATTTAACTCCGATGGGGCAGTCCAAACCGCCTTCAAAGATTTTATTAATTCCTGTCCGAATGGTTTTTTTAGTAAAGGGATCGATGAACTACCTATGAGATGGCAAAAGTGGATAGATAGCAATGGTACATACTTTGATTAAAAAAATATATTATAATAAAAAAAAATCGGCTTTATGTTCCTCCCATACTAAACGCCAATTTCATATGTAAGGACCTAATATTTGATAAGGGAAAGTAGGTATGGAAATTTTGGGTGTTCATATGGCTTACTGTAAGGCATATGGTACCATGATATCTTTACACAATGTTACTTTCACCATTTCCACCCATGGTAGAGTACCACATCATTAAAATTTTTGGAAGTTGTATATATATTTAAGTTTCACAACCCGTTTCATATGTGTGATGTAATTTATCATTTTTAACGTCCAAAACTTTTGATTTTACTAACGAGCTAATACTCGTAGTTCATTTTCTTTAGCACTAATAATTTATTTTCTTTAGAAACATATAATTAATGTTGTAAATATTACTCTTGGGTTTTCCATCTCCAAAGAAAAAATAATCTTGCCTATGCCTCGAACCTATTTGCATTTCTGCTTCTCTGGTATATCTATGTGAGCAGCATAGCAACAGCATTTTTATACTAAATTAAATTGTCAGCATTTTATTTATTCACGAATCATTTAGAATTATTTTTATGACATCGATAAAGTCCATCGTTCTTATACTGTGTTTATGATATGGGCGAAGGCATTATTGTAGTTATATTTTTGATTAGACAATTTAATTAACAAGCTTAATACATTAACTTTGAGGCCAAACGGAAAATGCATAAAATAGACAAAAAAATACATAAAGGAACACTTACTGAACTAGAAAATACTAAATACTCAACATAGACAGACACCTCAAATGGACCTTTCAAATAGACAAAGTAATTGACTCACTGACTATACTGACCAGCCTATTCCACAAAATACACGAAATCACACCGAAAACCGTAAAAATTCTGATGTACCAGGCATACATCAAGAGTAGAATAGGATATTTGATACCCTTCTGGGGAACCGGAAACAAAACTAACCTAAACTAACTCCAACGACAGCAAAAAAAAATACTAAAAATGGTCTATGATCTGAAATACCTGATACCAACTGAAACTATATACCGTATAATACAACAATTAAACATCGAAAGCATTACAAAATTCGAAACACTTAAAATCATTCACAGACTAGCAATTGGCGAAATACAAGACGAAGACATAAAATTATACAAAATACACGAAAAACACCAACACAACACTAGAATGAATCAAAACTATCACATAACACACGCCAAAACAAAAGCAGGATAATCCCGACTAATTTGCAATCGATTAAGTTATTGTTGTTTAAACATATAATAGGTTCCTCAATCCTATATATATATATAACAAAATTAAAAACAAGTAACCAAAAAACAGCTGATTATAACAATAAAAAGTTTTGATTACTTCTAAAGCTGATGTAAAATAAAAATATATAATATCAATAATAAGAAATTACAAGGTCCCGTATTAGACTACGCCTACGCGACCTCGAAACTGAATAAGTAAAAGGGTAACATATTTGCGAGGAGATGTAATTCGTCTGCAATCGCAATGTGTTATTGATGTTGTCGTCATCAGAAACGTCATCGGGCGCGGGGGTGGAGTGTGAAATGTTTACATTAACAGAACCTACTGGCTGCCGCCAGTTACTCAGCTGTCAGCTAGGCCCAACGGCTATGATCTGAAATACCGGATACCAACTGAAACTGTATACCGTATAACACAACAATTAAACATCGAAAGCATTACAAAATTCGAAACACTTAAAATCATTCACAGACTAGCAATTGGCGAAATACAAGACAAAGACATAAAATTACACAAAATACACGAAAAACACCAACACAACACTAGAATGAATCAAAACTATCACATAACACACGCCAAAACAAAAACAGGATAATCCCGACTATTTTGCAATGGATTAA